>JAJLVN010000018.1:0-77479 GCA_030570315.1 Pichia sp. NRRL Y-12827
TTGCAGGCACATGCTCACGCACCCCACCCCGCAGGCTTGTCTTTGTCCTGGAAGGGACTGGAACCCGCACTTTCCACAATTTGCAAACACAAAATCAACTTATCGCAAGCAATTGTTTAAATAGCCCCCCACTTCCAAATTCTACCCCCTCTGCAACACCACCACTTGTTTATTTTCTGCTTTGTTGTACATCATACCTCCTTTAATATTTATATACATACACATCTAACATCACATCCTTACACTTCTAGGGCTGTCCCATATTATCTGCTTTAATCGATACCGCTAATATTTACACTCCTCCTATCTCTATATATCTATATCCCCGGATTTTACTAGCAACAAAGAAAATAGAAAATCGCAAAATCAGGAAAAAAAAAAGGACGAGCATACAATATACAAAGATTAAAAACGCAACCCAACAAGATAAGCGTCAACCAATCATACTAGCCAAACAACACACAACACACAACACACACCCTAATACCCGCCCATATAATGCCTTATTTGGGTCCAAAGTCTTTCAATACAACCCCTCTAACTTCCTCTAACCTAGCATACCTTAATGATTCTAATATAGATCTGAAAATCAGCGACAACATTATTACAAATCAAATAACCCCTCCTTTAATGAAAGGTGCATGTTCAGTAACCGTTGAGTCAGCAGATGAATTAACTGATGGATCAACCGAATCAACAACTGATAATAACACAAAAGTTATCAATAATCGCTCAACTATCACTTCTACTTCTATTGACTCTTACAACGATTCATTGAAAACTTGCCCAACCGCTCAAACTTCCATCATATCTATACCCGAATCACTTTCTTATAAAACTGTTGTCGGTTTGAATGATAGTGAAGATAATAAAACTATTGTTGACAATACTACTAGCACCAACACACCTGGTATATCCCCATCCTCAGTTCCGATAATAAACTGTGATATGGTTTCAATATCTTCAAATTCTGATCACGAACAAGAACACGAAAATGAGCATGAACGTGAAAATGAACATGAACATGAACATGAACATGAACATGATCTATTTTTGCAGCCTCCTCTATTAAGAAAAAAATCTGGTGAATTAATTAAATCTTCTTTAAAATTAAATCATCTTTCCAGATCAAATTCTATGCCGAATGCTAAATCTGTTAGGTTTGCTACTACTTTGGAGAATGTTAAATTTTTCAATAAATTAGAAAAGCCAAATGCTGTTTCAAAGAAAAAGAAAAGTAGGAGAATCAGTAATCTAACTCATTGGAATTTTGATTCTTCAGATGACGAAGATGGAACTGCTGATGACAATGATTCGACTGATGACGAAGAACTCGATGATTTCTTAAACGAGTCAAATTCAACTTCAAAATGGTTAATCAAATCAAATGATTGCCCATATAACCCATTCTCACTTAATTTTGCCAAACTAGCAACTAATAATGATGTCATACTTGAAAGTGTCAAGTTAAACTCTTCAGGTAATTCTCTTATCGGCTTTGTATATGCTAAGAATTTATCTTTTGAAAAAAAAATTATTGTCAAATTAACTTATGATAATTGGAATTCTTTTATTGAAATTGAAAACTCAAATTATATTAGTTCCAATCATATTTTCAAATATAATGATTCTTCATGTTCTGATCATCATAATACCTATGATAAATTCTCATTTATTATTAAATTGGATAATTTGAATACTTTTTCCAATACTCTCAATTTAGGGTTTTGTATTCAATATATTGTTGGTGGAGTTTCTCATTGGGATAATAACAATAATAAGAACTATCATATTTGTCTATTGAAGAATACTAAAAATTCTGCATTTTTACTAAATTCATCATTGAATTCAATGAACATAACTAACAAAAACAAGTTTGATAAAAATGATTCATTGTATGATTATGAAGATACTAATATTAAATTGAAGGACAATAATAATTTCAAGTATGATTTCTTCAATTCTTCCAAACCTTCAACTGATATTAGAAATTCCAATTCTTACGGTTTAAAGAAAATTAAATCAGATTCTTCCATCCCATCACTGAAAACATCCTTTTCATTTTCGTCTTGTTCACCATCATCATCATCTTCCAATAAATCCAAAATCAATTCCATTTCTCCAACAGATACCCAATTTTGTTCAAAACCAATGGGTAAATCGAAATCAGTTTCTGCATCTCCTGCTTTACATAACTCAAATGGTGTATTTGATTATAGTACTCTTTCAAATAATGATGTACCAGATTATGAAAATATAATCAAACAATTTTGTTTCTATACAAACCCAAATATTAATAACAATACTTCAAGTAATGAATACACTTTAGATTCTTTTCATAATGATTTAAAATCAAAACCTTCAATAAGTAGTTATGATTAGTTTATGATTCAGTTTCAATAATTACTATTTCACATTGCATTTAATTCACTTTCTTTTATTTATGTTTATTTCAAATCATGAAACATCAATTATATATTTGTACCATACTAATATTTCATAATGACGTCCCATTTTTATTTTGTGATTATTTTTATTTTTATTATTATTATTATCACTACATTAAACTAGCACTACTAGTCTCGTGCTGTTTTAGCTTGCATTTTTTGTTTCACCTCATATTTAGATTGTTTTTTCCTTCCCTTTCAGTTCAATTTCAGTTTCAATTTCATTTCATTTTGTGTTCTTTAATTTCCCTTTTTAATATATACCATTGTTCAACATTTTTAACGTGAATGCATGGTTTAAAACGTTTAATCTATTTTACAGTTTCCAAAAATTTTTATACAAAAATTTTAATGTATATAAAATAAACTACGATTTTTTGTGTAATCTTTATACGTAAGAAACATTAAATTTTTTGAAAATCTCGAAAATTTAGTTTTTCATGGTGCTGTGCATATAATTCTTTATATTTTTGTAAAGCTAAATTATGTAGAGTATGTATGTATCGTATCGGTATTTCAATTGGAAATCTTAAAATTCTATAAAACCCGAGAATTTTTTGTTAAAAAAAAAAAATTTCCTTGTGCGCCGTTTGAAATCCAAAATTCTTGAAATTCTCTTTTTCTCGAATTTTTCCCAATTTCCAATTTTCAGAATTCGACAATTTGATGGATTGAGAAAACGAAATTTGAAATGAATATGAAGTTGTGAACTAAAAGAGAGTCATTCATCTGTCTTGAACTCTTTTTTTGTCTTCTCCCAAAACTAATAATGCCTGTACATACAGAAGAGGAATTATGTGCATTATTTGCACACGTTGGATTTGAAGATAAAAAAATCAAAGAAATCATTAAAAATAATAAAGTGTCGAACTCATTATACAAAGTCATCAAACTTGCCGAAGATTCAACAAATGACATAACCTCTTCTGAATTATTATTATTCCATCAATTAGCTACATTATTAAAGGGTAAAGAAAATGATATTGATGATTCAAAATTGAAAGTTATTGTTGATAACATTAAAAATAAGAATTTATTAACTAATTTACAAATTTCTGAATCCCTTAACTATATTCAGTCTTTAAAAGATAACGAAAATGTTGATTATGACCAATTCAAGGAAGTTTCAGGTATAGGTATTAAATTAAGTGACGATGAAGTCAAAGCCATCATTCATGAGTTTATTAATAATGATTTGGAAAATATCCAAAGTGGTAGATATCGTCTCATTCCTTCACTTTTAGCCAATGTTAGACAATTGCAATCTTTAAAATGGGCAAGTCCTGCATTATTCAAACCTATTATTGATGATGAAATCTTGAATATTTGTGGCCCAAAGGATGAAAGAGATGTTATCAAAAAAGAGAAAAAGAAGAAACAAGCCTCAAAGAATGATACAAAGAAAAATTCAAAGGATAATAATACAGCTACTGAAAAGGTTAGAAATATGTTCACTGAAGGATTTTTGGGTGATTTACATAAAGCTGGTGAAGAACCACAAAAATGGGATGATACCATCCAAGAACATCGTAAGTTCATTCAAGGTCAAGTTTACACGAGATTCCCACCTGAACCAAATGGATTTTTACATATTGGACATTCTAAAGCAATCATGGTTAATTTTGGTTTTGCTAAATTCCACAATGGTAAATGTTATTTAAGATATGATGATACCAATCCTGAAGCTGAAGAACAAGTCTATTTTGATTCAATTTTAAGATGTGTTAAATGGTTGGGTTTTAAACCTTGGAAAATCACTTATTCATCAGATTATTTTGATCATTTATATGAATTAGCTGAAAGATTAATCAATTCAGGTTATGCATATGTTGATCACTCGACTCCAGAACAAGTTAAAGCTCAACGTGGTGTTAAAGAAGATGGCACACCAGGGGGTGAAAGATTTCCATCTCCATGGAGAGATAGATCAATTGAGGAGAACTTAACTGAATTTAGAAAGATGAGAGATGGTTTTTATAAACCTGGTGAAGCATTTTTAAGAATGAAACAAGATATCAAATCTCCATCACCTCAAATGTGGGATTTAGTAGCATATAGAGTTTTAAATGCTTCACATCCAAGAACTGGTGATAAATGGAAAATTTATCCAACTTACGATTTCACTCATTGTTTGGTTGATTCTTTTGAAAATATTACTCATTCTCTATGTACAACTGAATTTTATTTAAGTAGAGAAAGTTATGAGTGGTTATGTGATGTTTTACACGTTTATAGACCAGCTCAAAGAGAATATGGTAGATTGAATATAACTGGTACAATCATGTCAAAGAGAAAAATCGCTAAACTGGTTAATGAAAAATATGTTAGAGGTTGGAATGACCCAAGACTATACACTTTAGAATCATTAAGAAGAAGAGGTGTGCCACCTGGTGCAATTTTAAGTTTTATCAATACACTAGGTGTTACAACTTCGACAACTAATATTCAAGTTACAAGATTTGAAAGTGCAGTCAGACAGTTCTTAGATGTTACAACACCGAGATTAATGATGATTGAAAATCCAATTAAAGTTATTTTAGAAAATGTTGATGATGATTTTGAAGAAATTGTTGAAATGCCTTATAAACCAGGTAATGAGTCATTTGGTTCGAGAAAAATCCCGTTAACTAAAACCTTATATATTGATTCATCAGATTATAGAGATGAAACTTCAAAGGGTTATTTCAGATTAGCACCAAATCAACCAGTTGGTTTAATGAAAGTTCCATTCAATATTCAAGTTAAATCTGTTGATTATGATTCAAATAAAAATCCAGTTATTATCCATGCAGAATATTTGAATGATCCACAAGTTCATAAAAAGCCAAAGGCTTACATTCAATGGATCCCTGAAGCAAAGAAATATAATTCACCTGTTAAGATTGATGAAGTTCGTATCTATAATCAATTATTTAATTCCGAAAATCCATCATCACATCCTGATGGTTTTCTTGCAGACATTAATAAAGATTCCGAATCTGTTATCAAAACTGCAATCATTGAACCTGCTGTTTTAGATATTAAAGCAAAATCTCCATTAAATATGCCATTTACTGATGAAAAATTTGATATAAAGGAAGAACAAGGTGTCGAAACTGTTAGATTCCAAGCTTTGAGAGTTGGTTATTTCTGTCTTGATACTGATTCAAGTGATGATAAATTAATTTTGAACAGAATCGTTACTTTGAAGGAAGATGCAGATAAAGATTAGAATACTCCAAGCTTCTTTCTTGTTAGCTAATATTTTCACATTTTATATACATTCATATTTCATTTGTAGAAGTCTATTTATAAGTTCATAATTAATTTCGTATCAAATGGGTAATTCTTAATTCTTTTAATTTTATGTTGAAAGAAAAAAAAACTTGAAAATGAGAAAATAAGAAACACTTTTTTCATGTTGAAATTTTTTTAAGATTTTTTTTTTCTTCATGTATAGTTGAAGTGTAAATTGTATCATTTTTTTTTATTAAGTTAAACCATAATTATTTAAGATGTCAGAAGGTCAAATTGCTGTTTCGAAAGATTATGTTGACGATACCGTCACTTTTGAAAGTTTTAACCTTGATCCAAGGTTGCTTCAAGCAATTAATAAGTTAGGTTACGAACATCCTACATTAATTCAATCACAATCAATAAGACTTTCATTACAAGAAAAAAAGGATATAATTGCAAAAGCATCTACTGGCTCAGGTAAAACTGCAGCGTATTGTATTCCCATTATTCAGAGTATTCTTATTGATGAAGAAACCAGAAATAATTCAACGAACAATCAAATTCAAAGTATCATTTTAGTTCCAACAAAAGAACTTGCTAAACAAGTTACAACATTTTTGAAAGATCTTACAATGTATTGTGGTAAAGTTGTTAAAAGTGTAAACTTAAATGAAATTGTCAATGATCAATTACTAACATCTGTTTTAAATGAAAAGCCAGAAGTTTTAGTCTCAACTCCATCAAGATTATTAACAATTCTAGAAGATAATTCAAATATTAGTTTAATGGAATTAAAATATTTAGTCATTGATGAAGTTGATTTGATATTGAGTTATGGTTACGATGAAGATTTAGAAAAATTAAGCAATTACCTAAATTTAAAACAATCAATGCAAGTCTTTATGATGAGTGCAACTTTAAATGAAGATATTAATGAATTAAAACAAAAGTTTTGTAATAAGCCAGCAATTTTAAAATTACATGATCTTGATAGTCAAAATAAGAGATTATTACAATACTATGTTAAAACAAGTGAATACGATAAATTTTTATTAATTTATGTCATTTTGAAATTGAATTTAATCAAGGGTAAAATATTAGTTTTTGTTAATAATCTAGATAGAGGTTATAAATTGAAGTTGTTTCTACAGAATTTTGGTATTAGATCATGTATACTTAATTCAGAATTACCGGTCAACTCAAGATTACATATACTTGAAGAGTTCAATAAGAATGTTTATAATTTGTTAATTGCCACCGACGAATCAAATGAATATGATGAAAATAATGAAAATGATAATGAAGATGAGAATCTTCAAGAAAAAGACACAAGTAAGAGACATGGAAAAGGCGGTAAAAATTCCAAATCCGAATATGGTGTCACAAGAGGTGTTGATTTTAAAAATGTTGCATGTGTTTTAAATTTCGATTTACCTTCCTCTTCTAAGGCATACATTCATAGGGTTGGTAGAACTGCTAGAGGTGGTAAAAGTGGTATGGCATTATCATTTGTCGTTTTAAAGAAGGATTGGGGTATGCATAAGGCATCTTCATTACCAAGTGCTAAAAAGGATGAAAAAGTTTTATTTAAGATTGAAAGAACCCAAAAGAAATTAGGATATACCATTGAGCCATATCAATTTGATGAAAAACAGTTAGATAACTTCAGATATAGAATGGAAGATTCATTTAGATCCATTACTCAAACTGCTGTACGTGAAGCTAGATTGAAGGAAATTAAAATGGAATTAATGACAAGTGATAAATTAAAAAGGCATTTCGAAGAAAATCCACAAGATTTAGCCACTTTAAGACACGATAAAGCATTATCAAAAGTCAGAAGCGACGTTAATTTGAAGAGAGTTCCAGATTATTTATTACCTGCAGGTGCTAGAAAAGATGTTACAAAAATGGGATTTGTTCCATTCACTAAAAATAAAAAACGTGCACAAGGTAAGAGACGTACTGGTGGTAAGAAGAAGGTTGATGTGTTGAAGAAACACAGAAAATGAAAGTAGAATTGTGTAATTGTTGTAACTAAATATATACAGAGCAGAATACAGGTTTGAATCCATGAAGTCACGTGCCATAAAATTTTCTAGCTTTTCTGACTACGTGTCTTTCTATTTTTTTTGACATGATCGCGTTCAGGAAATGATGTTTTCTTTATAATTATGGTAGAGCATCCATCAATTGTATTTTTCATTCTTTTACTAAAACTATTGTTTAATTGTTTTTTAATTCCTTTATTTTATTCTTTCTTTTACCATCCGGCAGTTGTTAAAGTTTCTACCATGGCACCGAGAAAAACAGCCAAAGCTTCAAAGCTTCAATCAGTTGAGGTTCCTGAAGAAAAAACAACTGAACTTATTCTAGAATCGGGTGATTTAAGACAGTATCCAAAATCAGAACTTTCTGAAGAAGTTGCAAATAATAGAGTAGTGGCTTCGACAAAGGAGAGAGTACTATTAATTGGTTTAGTTATTTTTGCATTGATTGTTAGAATTGCGAACTTAGAAACTCCAAATAGTGTTGTTTTTGATGAAGTTCATTTTGGTGGTTTTGCTAAAAAATACATTAAAGGTGCATTCTTTATGGACGTTCATCCACCTACAGCTAAGCTTTTATTTGCATTGGTTGGTGCATTAGGAGGTTTTAAAGGTGATTTTTCATTCACTTCTATTGGTGACGTTTTTCCACCAAATGTTCCATACATTTTAATGAGACAATTAAGTGCTTTTATGGGTGTTGGTACCGTCATTTTTTTATATTTCACTTTAAGAGCAACTGGTTGTAATACAATTGTTGCATTATTTACTGCATCCCTTTTAATTATTGAAAATGGTTTAGTTACAATTTCAAGATACATTTTACTAGATTCTCCACTTCTTTTCTTCATTGCAGGAACTGCTTATTTTTACACAAGAACTGAAATTTGTAAACCTTTCTCATTCGATTGGTTCAAGTATTTATCAATTTGTGCTGTATTCCTAGGCTTTGCACTTTCATCCAAATGGGTTGGTTTATTCACATTTGCATGGTTAGGTTGTGTTAATTTACTCCGTTTATGGTTTTTTGTTGGTGATTTATCAGTCCCAATTCCTACTATTTTCAAACAAGCAGCTTACAGAGGTATTATCTTGCTTGCCATTCCGGCTGTTATTTACGTTTTCAGTTTCTATATTCATCTCCAAGTCTTAACCCACGAAGGTGATGGTGCAGGTTTTATGAGTTCTGCTTTTAGAATTGATTTCGATGACACAACTGTCCCAAAAGTCACAACTGCTGATGTTGGTGTTAGTTCTATTGTTACTTTAAAACATCTTAACACTCACGGTGGCTACTTACATTCCCATGATCACTTATACGAAGGCGGATCAGGTCAGCAACAAATTACACTTTATCCACATTTAGATGAGAATAACAGATGGGCAATTGAATTATATAATGAAACTTCTGAACCATTTGAATTCATTCCAATTACTGATGGTACCAAGGTTAGATTTAATCATATTATTACTAATAGAAGATTACATTCTCATGATGTTAGACCTGCAGTTTCTGAATCTGATTGGCAAAATGAAGCTTCTTGTTATGGTTTTGAAGGTTTTGAAGGTGATCCAAATGATGATTTCGTTGTGGAAATTGTTAAGGATTTCTCTGTTCCAGGCGTTGCACAAGAAAGACTTAGAGCAATTGATACTGTTTTTAGATTGAGACACGCAATGACTGGTTGTTACTTATGGTCCCATGAAACTAAGCTTCCAAAGTGGGGTTTTGAACAACAAGAAGTTACATGTGCAAAGCAAGGTATTAAGCCTTTAAGTTACTGGTATATTGAAGACAATGTGAATATCTATTTACCAGCCGATGCAGAAAAGATTGGTTACAAACCACTGTCTTTCTTTCAAAAATTCATTGAATTACATAAGAGAATGTGGCATATCAATAACGGTTTAACTGCTAAACACGTATATGAATCTAGACCATCCGACTGGTTACTATTAAACAGGGGTATTTCATATTGGGCACAAGCACCACATCAAATCTACCTTTTAGGTAACCCAATCATTTGGTGGCCTGCATCATTTTTATTTGTTGCATACGCCATTTACGTTGTTGTACTTGTTCTTAAGTTCCAATTAGGCTACTCCATTAGTTTTAATGCAGATACTTACACTTTTAACTACAATGTTGTCAGTTTCCTTTTAGGTTGGTTCATGCATTTATTTCCATTTTTCTTAATGGATAGGCAATTATTCATTCATCATTATTTCCCAGCATTATATTTTGCCATCTTAGCATTGGGTCATGTTTTTCAATTAACTTACTCAGTTCTTAATAATAAAAAGTTTGTTACATATTCTCTTTTTGGTTTAATTTTCTTATCCTCATTATTCTGTTACTATCAAAGACTACCACTTGCTAATGGTTCAGATTGGTCCCTTGAAAAATGTGAAAAGACTCAGTGGTTATCGGGCTGGGATTATGATTGTAAGAATTTCCCATCTGAATACTCAGGTAATAATGCTCCTGCTAACAAGAAGCAAAGACAAGGTGGATATGATTTTGATAATGCTTTCAAGCCACAGCATGAAGCGTTCCAAGAAATGCAAGGTCAAAATGATCAACAAGGAGCTCAAGAAGTTCAACAGGAACAACAACAAATCCAAGCAACTCCAAAGGTTCAGCAAATCCAAGAACAAGTTCAAGGACAAGCTCCACAAGTTCAACATCCAATTGTTGTTGAGCAGAAGGTTGATGAAGCTGTTCAACGTATTGTCAAGGATGAATTATAATAAATTAGCTTTTCAATATTATTTAAAATGACCATTGTCAATATATATAATCCCAACATTTTTTTATAAACGTATTATTTATAGTTACATTCTATTAACACTTTTATTTGATAGTGATGACATTAGGAAAATATGAATTTGCGTGCGTGGCGAGAGGAGCTAAGTACTAGTGAGGTTTTTATCTGAGGTGCCTATAGATGTGATAGAGTACAATACCTTTTTTTTTCTTACAAGGGTATACTCATTGATCCATCATTATGAATAATATTTCAACTGTTAACAAAAATAATACTGAAACACAAAAAAAGAGTCTTGATGGAGTACATGATGATGTACAAAAATCACAAAAATCAGCATCATCCCAATTAAGTTTTGAAACTTCAAGAGAAGGACTAAAATCATACGTTGACGAAGTTTTCAATGACGCCAATTATGAGAAACTAGCTACCGATATCAATTATGTTCGAAACATATTGGATCATTTAATGCCAATTACTTCATCAAATCAGGACAAGTCTGTGTTATTATTGTACGTTTTAACTGGTTATTCATCCTTTGTTGACATCACACTAGCACCAGCAGAAATCAAAGGATACATTAATAATTTGTGTTTGGTATTTATAGAAAATGTTGATTTCACGAATTTGTTTCAACATGATCCATCACGTCAATTGTTTAATAAAATATTGGAGAGGTACTTCATTTCCAATAATGAACTAATTATTAATATGTTAGATGAATCATTAATAAGGTTTAAAACAACTCCTTTGTTCGGAAGAACATTATCATATTTCCAAATATTTACCATACAGCAATTATACAGATCAAAAATGTATGATCGAATATCACAACTTGTTGAATTATTTAATATTGATGATTTTGATTCGATAATAGATATTGAATTACTAAAAGAAAAGATATTCCCATATTTTCAAATGCTTGCATATTCTTTAACATTATCAAACAATCAGGAAAGGGCATATAAAATAATTACAGTTGCAATGTCTTTAGATTTTGATTTAGTAGAGAAAACGGAATTTCATAATATGTTGGCTGAATTAGTTTTTCTTTCGTTATTTTTGAATATCAGAAGCTCAAATTTGAGCCTGGCTTTAATGAAATATAAATCGAAACTCCCAACAAGATTGCTGAGTGTATTTCAAAATTATCAAGCTTCTGATTTTGAAACATTTATTTGTAATTATTACATATATATGATGCATTTACAAAAGAATAAAGAGGATCATTTAGCAAGACTCTATAATAAAGAAACACTTATTTACTTAACCAATCAGTTATTAAAAACTAAATTCCATTTTTTATCTAGGAAATTAAGCCTCGGTCTGATAAATAAGTACCAAAATGATGTAAATACAAAAATTGCACATATAAACAACATGTTCAATTCTGATGAAATAGCTTTTCCAACATTTAAATATGCAGCTTTTGCAGATAAAAAAGCAGTTAAGAACACAGAGACATTAGTTAATGATGTTCAAGAATTAGTAGATATCAATCAATCGCTTAAAGAATTATCGCAACGCTAAACTTAGTTTTATATTTTAATTTAATTATATTCTGTCACTATATATACACACTAATTATGGTTAATATACAACTATTCCAATTCACCATAAATACCCCTCCTTTTAGTAGTGTCATACTTTCTTACAATACTTTCTTGACCTTCAACTTGTGAAAATGCAAAACCTCTTTGCTTTCTCATACGATGAACCTGTCTGACTTTCCTAATTGTTTTTTGAAATGATGAAAACTTTGGTCTATGAGTTTGAACTTGGTTCTTTTGCATAGTTTGAACAATATGATGGAATTCTGGATTCCACTGTCTTTTATAGAATTTGTAAAGGAAATCTCGCATCAAACAAAGTGTTGGAACAACAATAATTGTTAACCAAAAAACTGCTGATCCATAAACAAACGGAACAATACCTGTATATTCTTTTGAAACGTTGACTCTAGGTGCAATGACTGCATACAAAGGAAATGCAATCAGCCATAATGCAAATGAACCTGGAATTGCAACTAATGTAAATTTAGTCCACTGTGAAGAAACTAATGCAGCCTTTCCTAATGATGTTAATAAACAGACAGTATAAATTGTAACCCCAACAACCCAAATACCAGCAATTTCACCGTCTAAAAATTGATTACCATATTTATAGATATTGATGACTGAGATGTAGATTATAGCTGAATGGTAGAATCCATTAACTGCCCAAGACCAAAAAATTTCAACATTAAAAAAATGTCCTTCTTGACCAATCTTGTAAAGTTGTGGGTATTGATTTAACATGTTAACACTAATATACTGATCAAAAATACCAATAACAAAGGGTGGCAAAGCAACAAACAAGACATTGTACAAAGTTAAAGACCAAGATTCAATAATTGATTGACCACTGAAACCATTACTAAAAACAAACCAAAATTGACACATATATAATGTAATATTCTTGTAAAAAGAATATAAAATGGCGAGTGAAATTCTTTGATATGACCATGAACCATGAACAAGTAATAATTTCCTTAAATATTTAAATTGTCCTATAGCAAAGTCTGCACTCCTTGATGCTTGTGCACCTTCCATACCACTAATACCAACACCAACATGAGCTGCTTGAATCATTGAAACATCATTTGCACCATCACCAATGGCCAATAACAAAGCCTTCTTCTTCCTTTTCACCAATTTAACAACTAATGCTTTTTGTAATGGGGAGACTCTACAACAGATGACTGCTTTACACATTGTACCTATTTGTAAGAACATGTCTTCTAAATCTGATTCAAGTGCAAAACCTAATGATTTACCATC
Source organism: Pichia sp. NRRL Y-12827 (assembly GCA_030570315.1). NCBI lineage: Eukaryota > Fungi > Ascomycota > Pichiomycetes > Pichiales > Pichiaceae > Pichia > Pichia sp. NRRL Y-12827. The sequence goes on from JAJLVN010000018.1 coordinate 13,299, forward strand.
AATAACTAATGCCAAGCTGTTTTTATCCTCTTCCGAAATATCATCACTATCTAGAACAGAAAGTTTTTCCATCATGTTTTGGCAAGTTTCATCCTTTGTTTCTTCATTAATAATGAGCAAGTTCATTTCTTCACTTAATAACTTACAACTCATACCAACGTTTATTGCAGTTTCTTGTCTATCACCAGTCAAGACCCAAACATTAATACCAGCATCTTGTAAAACAGAAATCGTTTCAGGAACACCATCCTGTAATTTATCTTCAATTGCAGTTGCACCAAGTAAAAATAAGTCTTTTTCAATCAATTCAGCTGCTTTATCCAATTCATCAGCCCTGTTATCCAAACTGACTGATGCTTTGTTATATATTTTTAGCCATTCTTTGTATTCTTGTTCGGAAATCACTCTAGTTGCAATACATAAAGTTCTTAATCCTTCAACAGCAAAATCCTCTAAATGTTTTGTGGTTGCGTCGATAAACTCATTATCGTTTGATAAGCGTTCAAAAATAACAGTATCTGCACCTTTAACATATAGTCTAATCTTACCATCTGGACATCTGAAAAGTGTACTCATTCTTTTCCTCGTCGAGTTAAATTCACAAATATTAAGTAGCTCATAAGTTAAGTCCTTACCGTTTGCAGAAATTATAATTGATGATGGCTTTCTCGTATGAAATTTGTAGCCAAGCATTGCAGCACCTTCAACCAATGCACCTTCATCAGGAGAAGCAGCTTGATATATGATTGTACCATCTTCTTGAATTTCAGGGATGACCGTATGACAGACTGCTAGTAGTGTTAGAAATTCATCTATAACTCTTGAGTTTGAACTCTCTTTCAAATCCTTTTGTAATTGATCGAAACTATAATAACCCATTTCAACACCATCTTGAATAGTTGCTGCTTTGTCCTCAGGAACTGAACCAATGTAACAACATCCAGCAATTGAACATGTTTTATATTCCATAATGTTTCTAGTTAAAGTACCCGTTTTATCGCTAAAAACGTATTTAATTTGCCCCAACTCTTCAACTAAGGAAGAAGTTCTAACAATTGTTGGGGTGTCTGTTTCTTCTTGATACATATCAAGATCAGATTGAATTAAAAACGCTTGATAATACTTAATGATTTCAACTGTAACGAAAAGTGAGATTGGAACTAAATTCGAATAAAGAATCCAATATGTTAAAATATCCAAGAAAAATAAACCAACTCTGCTTGTACCTTCCATATATAAGTAGCCAAGATATTTCTTGTTGACTTCTAGCGTAATAACATTACCCAAGGATGAAACAATTGCTAAAAAGATCAAAATACCAAATAATGCAACAATTTGTAAATTAATAATTCTTTCAACATCAGTTTTTTTAATAGGAGTTGCAGTTGCATTTCTCATTAATTTGGTTTGATGTCCTGTAAAGATAACAATACCTTGAATCCAATTTGTATTTCTTAAACTTGCACCTCTTAGAATTAATTGATCTGGACTCAAAGCAAACTCATTATGGTCCATTTCCATCGTACCTTCATAGGTATACAAACTACTATTTGGTTGTTCACTAGAAATTTTACCATTAAGCCTACTCAAAGCTCGTGGATCCATTAAATGAACAGTCTCCTTTCTTGGTTGCTTAATTTTTAAATTTGTTTCACCATCCAAATTTGCAGTTTCAATGTAACATAAACCATCAGGTTCAGAGGAATTCAATAAAATAATATCAGCAGGTATAGGTTCACCATTTTTTATTTTAACTATATCACCCACTTTAACATTAATCCATCTCTTCTCGTTATATACACCCGTATTTGAATCTAAAATCAGAACTTTTGATCTATTTAACTCATTATCAGAAGAATTTCTCTTTATATCTTCTGACATTTCTTTAACGGCAGAAACCAATAAAACAATCAACAAAGTTGCAATAGTTGTATATCTATTAGTTGGTGTAACACTTGGAACTTGTTGAATACAAGACGTAAACAAGAAAAATAAATTAGCATATTTAGAAAACTGCTCAAATAGAAATTTTGGTAAGAAAGTAAATGCATTATATTTCGTTGTACTAACATGATTGGATAAAAACCCAGATTTTGCATTTTCATGTGGATTGTTTAAGTAGATTATTCTTGGACCAGAATCATCCTCCATTTTTCGTTTACCCCAACATCTTCTGATGTCAAAAATATTTAAATTTTGAGTTGGTGTAGCATCAGTATCTTGGTTGTGATCATTTATTAAATCATCATGTGGATTTTCACTCATAGTTTCGCCTCTAGAATCAGCATTAACGTTGTTATATTTCGAACGACCAAATGTATCTTTGATATTATTATACATATTTCTTAAGCCTGAATCATTTTGTGGAATTATTAAATCATTTAAACTTGGGTTAAAAGAATCGTACCCAACAGCATTTCTATCATTTTCAATTGTTTCATCTGGTTCTGAAAACAAATCACTCATATTTTCATGGGCCATATTACTTAGACCAATAGTATCTTGATTATTTGAATTGTCAATTCGATTGGAGTTATCAAATGGATTCACTAAATTTAATGATTTATAATTACTACTGGTATTATTATTCAAACCAAACACATCATCAAAATCATTCTCATGTAATTGATTTTTATCAGAAAATGGATCAAATGCAGAAGCTGTATCATTTATATTTTTATTTAATCTGTTTTGTGCTTGGTTGTTACTATTGTATGGGTTGTCATTCTGTAATAAATCAAAGGAATCATCATTATCATCATCCCCAATCACAAACTTATTACTGTAACTCATATTGTACAGCAATTTATATTGATAGCAAGTGATTTATTGATTAAAGAAAAGATCAAGTATCTCTGAAACAAGCTACTTTAATCGAATTTTATCCTGCATCTTGAGTTTGTTTTACACGTTAATGTTTATTTCTTCTGCAGAGGGCGTACATACTATTTTTGAATTATTTTTTTATCAATTATTTTTTTTTTTTACATTTAATCAGTCTACATATTGCACAATGTGAATTGAGTTCAAACGAGTTAAACAACTGTATTTATTTATTTTATTAAGTAGTGTAGCCTAACTAAAGCTGTTATATATCAATAGAAAATAGATTAAAATTAGAATCAACTATATATCAAATGATTATTACATTTAAGCTTGAAGAGAAACTCTACCCTTTGGATTGGTGACCTTAACACCAATTGCCTTTGCTCTGGAAAGGATTTCAACTCTGTTCTTAGCAGAAACATTGTGAGCAATTTCAGCAGCGTAAGTTTCAGTGTGTAATAATAAAACTTCTAAGTCCTTTAAGTTAGAAACAACGTAAGTTTTCTTACCATCTGGTCTTAAGAACTTGGTCTTCTTGTTAGAACCGTAACCAATCTTTGGTGCTGAAATGGTACCTCTGAATCTTCTTCTAACACAAGAGTCAATACCCTTTTGAAGTCTCCAACTTTCACCAACTCTGTGGTATCTGTCAGAATGATGTCTCTTAAACTTCTTAGTGTGCTTCTTGACAATCTTTGGGGACAATTGTGGAGCCATCTATAATTAGTAAGATAATAATAAAAATAATGTTAGTATTATGTTAAAAACAAGAAAGAAAGTGAATAATTGAAAAAGAATAAAGATATTTGCTTTGTGAAAAAAGTCATGAAAGGTTTTCTGAAAGTTTCGCATGCAAACTTCAGATCTGAATGCAATTCATTTAAAGATATGTTTATATTATCAAGTTTCATATCTCTACAAATGGTAACCATTGAACTGTTGAGTATTAAATTATTGACTATTGGTTTAGATATCAAATATTATTCTGCATCTAAAATTTTTTTTTAAATTGACAAATGATTGCATTTAATGATTGAAATAACGTCATTAAGATGATATCAGGTAAAATATAATGAGTCTAGCTAAACTTTTAATAAACATATGCTTGATATCAATATTTTCTTATTTTTTGTAATCAAATAACTTTTTATTCAAATTGCAAAGAATCTTTAATGTTCTTATTTATTGTACATTCACTTTAAGTATCAATATCCTTTAATCTAAAGTTGTATGTCCATGGGTGGCACTTACTTTTGATGTCTATTGGTTGTTTCTAAGATACTATTATGTTATTCTTAGTATACACAAATTTGTAATATGAAAAATCTACATTCTCCATCCTCCTTCCTCGCAGCGAGACACTCCAGAGACTGACACTGAGAATAGTAATTGCTAAATCTTTCTGTGACTGCGTTTTGCATCATAAAAATAAAAAATTATTTTTTTTTGTCACCCGCACACCACACGTTATAAGAATATATTCTCACCCCAAAAAGATACACGTGATTAATATTTTAAATTATATTTGCACGTGATCTGCCGGCTCTTCAGGCTGAAATCAAAACATGAATATTGTACAGTTTGTTTTAAAAAAAAAATGTTACTATATTTATTAAAAGATAACACTTTTAACAATGCAAATGTCGAAAACACCAAATACAACAAGCAAAACTTCCAATGAATATTACTTCTACAATAATAGCTCAGATATACCCCTAATGAGACCTACTTTAAGTGATGATTTGATACGAATGTATGGCTTGCAAGATCTGGCACAGTCACTATCAAGACATAATCTGGATGGTTCTAAAGGTGTTAAGTTAAGAAAATCCTATAAATCTCATATCACTGACTTACCAGGTAAGCACGTCGTTCCAAATGATGAAAGTAAAAGTTTCTCTCACATAGCGCTAATGCCAGATAACCCTGATTTCATAAAATCAAAGATAGAATCGTTTCCAATAGAATATTTGCAAAAAGTGATTAAATTTGAAAAAACTGGTCCTAATGGTATACCCGGTTTTGATTCAAGCAAATTGGCACTTTCAAACATGAATTCTTCTGATTTGAAAAAAGAAAAGAAACGTAAAGCTGGCATAAATAATGTTGGTAGCTCACCTGAACAGCAACCAGATGCAAAGAAAAGGCATGTTCAGGTTAGATTTAACTAGAATAGTTTTTACTTTATAAACATGTCACTGTGTTTTTAAACATATACAAAATCTTTACTAAACAAAAAAATGCCAACCCAAAAATACTTTTATTAGCCTTGCTTTGCTCTTTTATTATATCGTTTTTTGGTTTTGTGAACAAAAATTTTATTTCTCACCAATCTACCGGTTTGTTTTAGCAATGATTTAATAATGTGCTTTTTAATTGCATTGATTAGGTCAAGTGATGTCCAAATTTTTTTTCTTACAGTAAATTTAGGGACCATTAACCTCAAATCAATCACATTGAGTAGTCTCAACATTCCGGTACCATATAATGTTACTATTAACATTGTATCATTCATTTCCAAATTTCTGATACTAAAGTATTTACTTGCTCTCTCTGAAATTTCGTACATTCTTGTTGATTGCTTTGTTGGGATGTTTGCACAAATACCCATTTGCTCCAAAGTATCAAAAACTGATTCAGAGTTTAGTATAGCACCACTAACAATCTTCTTATTCAATTTTCCGGAATATAATGAACTAGTACTATTTTTGGCCTTGGAAATGTTTGATCTACTAGAGTTGATACTATTTGATTGTTCACTTCCTTCTGAAACATCATCTGTATGAATTTCCTCTGATTCATCACTTGTACTATTGTAATCCGATGCTATGTTATCATTACTATTAACATCTCCACTTTTTGAACGAGAAACTTTGATAAATGGAATTCCAACATTTCTAGTGGAGACACCACCACTAGAATCAGGTTTTCTTTCTTCCATAATTTTGTTCAGGTTTCCATTTATATTTTCATAGTTATTTTCAAAATTCTTTTCGTCTTGTATATCATGTAATTCATATAGGTATTCGCCGTCTGAACTAGAGTCGAAATTGTCAGAATTATCAGAGTTTTTTTGATATCTATTTTCATTTGGAAATAAAAAATGCATTAGCTTTACACCAGTTTTTTCTTCTAATTTCAATTGCATTGGGTGGCACGAAATTCGTACATCTTTAATGTTATGCATTCCACCGACTTTTTCACCAACTTCCCAGGCAATATTCAGCATTTCAGTTTTTTTCAAATCTTTAAATCGATCTGATGAATTATTATCACCAAGATTATACTCTTTGAGCAAATCAGGGTATAAAATATTATAATCTTTGTTGGTGATATCAATTTTTTTAATTTTTAATTCATTCAATGTAGATTTGTCTAACATTTCCATTCTTGAAAACATGCTATCTTTCAGACTGAAGCTCAAAAACGAATTGCCGTTATCGACAAAGTCCACATTAACTTTAGATGCTATTATAGTCCATTCAATAAAACATGCATCATCTTTTTCATTTGTGTCTTGGGAACTTGTTGCTTGCCTTAAACTTTTGGATAAAATTAGTGAATTAGCAAACAATTTTGATATCTTCGAACGAAGGATCTTGTCAAAAATTTGTTCATCTTCATTAATATATCTGAGTGGTGTTAATGCTTGATGCAAACCTACCAATTCATGTATTTGTAAACCATAACTTTTCAATTTTTTCAATAGTAATGCTTGATCTTCTGAACTAGTTGATAATGAAACAGCCTGGACCATTTCTGCTAATTTCTTCTCTTGCGACGACTCATAAAGAAGGACTTCTTGTACAATTTTAAGAGATTTCAAATATGATTCAGAATCAAGCTTTGTTTCAAATTTAGGTATGTTAAGGTACAACGTATTTCTCATTTTATTACCTGCATTATTATCTGATGAATTTTCAAAAAAGAAATATATCAAAACGTCAGATAGTAATGTTTTGTCACTAATAAACTTCTCAGGTTCGCTGCCATCTAAAAATGGTGGCCATGATATTGTTGTACCATAATGAATAGTTGATGTACCCAACATATCATACTCTTTTTTCGAAATGATTAATAAATCTGCATTTTCAAATCTTGTACCAAACCTTTTTGCTAAATTTACAGTTTCAACAAACTTGTACCAATCATTATCCATCAAAGAAACAACCTCAATTTCATTATGTTGCATTCTATATAGCATTAAATATTCATCTTTTGGGTCCACCATAATTTGGACTTGAACATCTTTAAATTTGATTAACATATCATCAACCGGAACGATATCACTCGTGTACTCTTTGATATTTCTCATGATTTTGTCAAAATCTTCTTTGCAATTAATAGTAAAATCTGGCATCTTTGACTTTACCTCTGATGATTTAGATTTTGAATCATCGCCAATATCCTCAATTATTTTGGAAATTGTTCTCCTTGCTTTGTATGATGTGCTGTAAAAATATGATGACCTAAGTTTAACCTCAGCCAAATACGCAAATACAAAATTTCTGAGATTACAATTCCATTTCAGCTTAAGAGCTTCAACTTCAAATAAATGATTATATGAAGTATCAGGATAATTTTTCATTTTAATAAGGCAATCATGAGAGTCCTCATCCCCAAAAATGTTTTTCTTTAACTTTTTGTTCATCCAATATTTAAAATTAGAAGCATATAATAAAGGAAGGATTTGTCCTTTGATATCCATATTTCGCAATGAGGGTAAATCAACTTCTTCAAAATCTAAAACATCAATCCAATCATCATTATTATCAAAAATCTCAAAAGTGTGCCTAGGTGATTCATAATCTTTTGCTTTATCAAAAGACAACCCTATCATTCTAAGGTCAATATCAGTTAATTCAACCATACCAATGTAAAATGTCATTTTCATAATTTTTTGGTCTTTATCAAAAAATTCATCATGTTTGACTTTTTTTTCTTTTCTTTCATGTAAGTCACATTTGAAGCTTTTAATCTTTGCCTTTAAACCAATACAACTTTGGTTTTGTGGGTTTGCTAAATTAACTCTGTATCCTCGATAAATATATAACGATTCAACATCAAATTTGAATTTAAAGGTCATTAAATGCGAACCTAGCTTGACTGATTTATTTCCTGGCCCCCAAAGTGTTCCAGTTCTAATTGGTAGAGATGGATCATCACTAAAACGTTTGAACCAAGTCATGAATTGGTTAAGAGCTCTAGTAGATACCCTCAAAACATTGTAAACACTATTCTTTGCAGTAAGACCGAATGACATATGAATAATATTAGATCTAAAACCTTCGTATGAATCATAACTTTTTTCATCTTTGATATACTCTGGATTTATCAAAACATTCTCAAAATGTGATTTAAAATTGCCAGTTCTTTTACCATCTCCCAAATCTCTTTCGAAAACCATTGATAGCTTAAGCTCAAGATCTCCATTCAAACAAATATTGTTAGTTTTAAGTTTATGGTGTCTTGTAATATCCAATAGATTTTTCATTTTTGGGCTATTATCAAAATATGTATTGACACTCAAATAATATCCGTAAAGTGAACTTAATAATATTTCACCATCAGAAGGTAAATATACTGTTTCGTTTGAGCACCAACATGGAAATGGTTCAGCCAAAAAGTTTGGGATACCAAAAACAATACTCTTTGATTTGAATATAAAATAATCTCTTTCCAATTGTCTTTCGGGATCATTTATCAGCCATCTAACTTGATTTTTAAAACTTAAAGTAAAACCAGCACTAAAAGTTAATAGTTTATAAGGATCAAAAGAATTTAAAATATTCAATCTAACTTCAGACTCTTGGTTGATCCAATTGAATTTTGCATAACCATGTAAAACATTTCTTAATTTATCCCAAACACCAAGTTTTGGACTTGGATCCAATGTAATTTTGCTAAATGTTTCAAAGTTTAAAGTCAATTGTCTTAAAACAGCTTGATATGCAGTTGACCAAGTAACCATTGTAGAGTTATCTGAATTTATATTACAGTCAACTTCATAATATGTTTTGACTGAACATATAGTTTTCGGTGCTTTCCAGGAATAATACTTGTCTAGGCTACTACCTTGTGCAATGCTCTCAAACATTGGGATATATATATAGGTATATTCCTTTTCCGACACCGGCATTGGTTCTGCAACCACAAAGTTAGCTTTTAATGTAAAGCTATTTGACCATCTTTCATTAGCTTTAGAATTTTGAATATAAACCATAGGTAAAGGGAAATCTCTCAAATGAACACGAACTTCAGAAGATTTGATTACCATTCTCATAGGTATAACTTTATCCCATGAAGTATCTCTTGGAACACCCTTACCAACACGATAAAGAAATTCATGAACATCATTATTGTCATTTTCAAATAATGGTGGTTTAACAGATACTCTAAAGTCATTAAACTGCAGTCCAAATAATGGTGGCATATCATTAAAATCAACGATTTTGGAATTAAACGTTGATGAAACAGATAAAGATGAAAGTAGAGTACCTGCTAAATAATCTATATTCTTTGTAACAATACTTCTTCTTTTTATTTTGAATTCAGTGACCACTTTCACCCATGATTTTGAAATATTGACTCTAAGTTTATAAAGGTTACGAGAACATTCATCAACAACATTTTGTAGGTTTAAATTATTACAATTTTGTAGGCGAGCATTTGGTGTTAATGAATAGAGTTCATCTAAACTGTAATTAAATTGCTGTAAAGAGCTTTCATCATCAATTAAATCAAGTGCTTCTTCTTTGATCTTGTCAATTGTTTCTTGGAAATATTCGAGCTTTTTTAACCTTAACCTTTGCTCTAATAAACCCAATTGATATATCATACCTAATTCAGTTTCAAATGGATCATCTTCCAAAACAAATGACAGTGAATCTGTTTTGAGATGCATTTTCGGTAACTTAATAATACCAGATGGTGTGATTTTATCTAATTTTAACGTTGGACCTTCTTTGATAGAATGCAAAAACTTTTTGGTTAGTTTTACTGTTAAAATAATTGCATCAAATAATGTGTAAACCACAAAATTTGAGGGAACGGATATCAAAATCTTACTATTATGAACAGAGACTTTTGGCAATTGATTAGATTTCCCGGGTAATTGACAAATGAGTTCCATATTATTCAAGGTTAATAACCTGTTGTAAAAGTCAAATTTTGAATCCTTTTTGATAGCTATTCTAAATAATTTATTTTGTAAAATAATATTGTTGTTACTTGCAATGCCTTTTAAGTAATACATATCTAATCTAAAATAAAATTCTTTTGCCAAAATAAAAATTAATTGAAACTCCTTGACGACCCATTTGTATTTAAACAATCCAAATTTATTCAACCTTCCTAATCTTTCAATCTGGTCAACATTCTTTTCTTTAATGTTAACGCTTGAATTATCATGTTCATTAATATTATGCGTGTTTTTGTTTTCTATTGAAAAAATACGAGCTTTATGATAAGAAAACATATTTTTTAATAAATAAAAAGAGGAAAATAATGTAAAATGTGAACTAATATCATGATTTATAATAATTGAATCGACTGCATTAATAAATTCAAAGGTTTTATTCTTCAAGCAATAAAAACTTGAAGTTACCTTAGGTACGGTAAATATTTTGTGTTGTGTTTTAGAATCCAGTTTTGGATGTTGAATAGTTGATGTAACTTGTGTCATCCCAATATTACCCTGTAATAGCCAGAAAAAATCATTGGTAGATTTCGATTCTGATGTCTTAAAAGAATCCGAGTCTGAACCAGTTTCTTTAGTTTTTGATTTAATAGTAAGATTGACATCTTTTACTTTAAAAGTGATAAGTGATGGAGTGATTGCTCTTCCATCAGAAAAAGAATTCAAATTGTTCTGTTCATTCAACAATTTTTCAGCATCCATGAATAAAGATTTTGAACCTAAATTAATTTTTATATCATTAAAAGTGAATGTAACTCTTTGGAACCACTCTGGTAATTCTGTAAAAAATGCATTAAATATTGTATACTTTTGTTTTATTGGATGGCGTATTGATTTAGGTGGTGTCTTATGTTTCTGTGAAAAAAATTTTAACATATTGATTACAATTCCAAGACCATTTAACGCCTGCAAATTTGTTAAATCAATGAATAAATGTGACATATTCCATTCGACTTTAACATTCGAAAACTCAAATAATTGGAAATTCATCTTAAACAGTATATCTTTTAAAGATATAACAGTTACTGATGAAGTAATTTGGTTATTCATTTGATAGAGAAGTGAAGTGTCAGGAATATCAAATCTAAAGGATATTTGCATAATACTTTTCATGTTTGTTATAGCTTCTAATTGAACACTCACCAAGGATGGTTGTAAAACAAGAAGATAAATATTGTTATCCCTAAGAAGATCAAAATCTGATTTCAAAATGAAGATAGGTTTTTCAAGTAAAATCTTAAAATTAAGTTTAGGTAATGTATCCAAAAATATTTGATTATAAAACTTAGGCCTTGGTTCATATTTGACATTAGATTTATTACCAGATACACTGTTTCGTATTTCCTCTATCGCTTTCAGTAATAAAACGAGTTGTTCAACACTTATATCAATTGATGGATTAGCAACTGTTAATTGAACAATTGACATCGTTTGTTTACTGTGAAAGGTCTCAGGTTTATAATTATTGAAAACAACTCTAAGAATATTAACCATCATTGTGGATTCTAGGGTAAATAATAAATTAGGTATTGCAAGAACATCAAATTGTTTCATATCATTATGATATGTTGGCAATTTTGAATAATCCAACGTGACCTTCAAGTTAGATAATGTAAGCATCCATTGTAATGGAAATGAACCTTCAACAAATTTAAGACTATATCCTACTTGATTCAAGTTAATCGGCCTTAAATCTAAATTTATTGAATCGATCGAAGCGGATGCAAATATTATTCCATCAAATGATGAGAAATGATCATTAATAAAATTGTTTATCTTTGATGGAGTCGTGATAGGAATGTCAGTTAAATTTATAGATTGAACAGAATAACTTGCATTTTTCAAAAGCCTGAAAACAAATGCATAAAAATACAATTTAACTTTTGAAATTTTCACATAACTTCTCGGTTCTTGATTCAAGGAATCTGATGTGTTGAATTCAAACGAAGGCAATAAGGATTTTATTAATTTCATAACATAAAGTGTAGATACATCAATACCAATCAATCTGAACCTTGGTTCAAGCGAGCTTATTGTACCATTGTAAATATTTAAGTTGAAATTGAGAGACGTTTCACATTGTCTAAAGAACTGTGATATAATTTGGTTTTTAGATTTAGTATATACATTTGCATTTTCCAGTTTAAGTGATGAAACCCATGCATGATTAGGAGAAGTATGCTTTCTAAAAAAAGATGTTCTTATAATTGATCTTTCAATATCTGTTTTTCCCGAGATTCTTTCACAGTTGATCATTAAGTCGGTGGAAACGTAAAGTTTTGCGTTAACTATTTTAAAAGAATAATGTGGAACTAATCGAATAAGAAATCTAGCTAATTTATTAAGCTTTTTGTTATGACCAAAGATGGACACCGGCTCATTTGGATCAAATTCAAAGCTTTTTAATTTTTCAATAATTTTTTGACGTGAAACACCATCGTTAGAACTTGATTGATCAGTAGAAACATCATTCAAATCTAAATTTTGCAAATCTACTCCAATATCGAACACTGAAATTTTCGCATACGATCTTGAATTGAAGAACAAAGAGAAATGAAGTTTAATTTTGCTTATTTCAAGCGTTATGTAACCTGAAGAAACAGGGGTTTTCAATTGTATACCATATATGGTGAGATTGAATGGGTTGATGTAAGAATAGTGAATATCGAATAAAAGTATGATTAACCATTTGAATAATTTATGACATGCATATAGGATTATACATGCTAAAAATGCATGGTAATAAGAAAGCTGTATCATTCACAATGTTCAATTGAAGTAATATGATACTTGCTTTTAAAGTATGATGGAAGAATTATCAGTGCAATTGAAAACATGTGATATTCAACATACATAATAAAATTTAGGTTGCCTGTGAAGCTTATTATTTCTCCAAATAAAATCATGCTGGATATGGGCTGGGCTCGTTTTCATTTTTTATTTTTCATTTTTCATTTTTCTTGGAACAAAAATCTTGTATTGTTCTATTTTCCATTTCCATTTTTCATTTTCTATTTTCCGTTTTTCTGTTTTCCATTTTCCATTTGCCATTTTCTCATTTTTTTTTGTTCCCAAATTTTTCACTTTTCATCTGGTTGAAAATTTTTTGGACTTGGACTGCTGTAATATCACAGATAATACTTTTTTCTTTTCTCTGCTTATTAAAAGGTAAAGACAGACACCACTAACAGTACATAACAGAGATACAGAATGCCCCCAAAGAAGAATATTAAGATGGATTTATCATCCTTTTTGGCCGATGAAACATTCGGTGCAGCAACTGACTCTTGGGCGGACGATTTTGATCCATCCATGATTCAAAATACCAATTCCACTGTTGATATCGGTTTTGATATTCCACTCAATGAACCAACTATTCCAGAAAATGGACCTTTCACTGCTAGAATTTCTTCTTTCTCAGCTGATACAACGGAAGAAGAATTAAAAGATTTTTTTATTAAAGGTTTATACTTATCAAACCCAGATACCGTCATTGAAGATTTTTACTGCCCAAAAGATGTGGATGGTAGTTTAAAGAATTTTGCATTTATTACTTTTATTACAAAAGAATTATTACTTGATGCATTGGCTTTAAATGATAAACCAATTCATAACAAGCCAGTTTACGTTTCCGTTGCAAAGCCATCAAAAAACGCAAGACAACCAAGAGGTTCAAGATTTGGAGGTGGTCATTTTGATGATGATTCAATGGACTGGAGCGGAACAAGGGGTTCAAGAGCTCCAAGAGAAAGAAGAGAGGAAGTTCAAATTGATTGGGATTCTGCAAGAGGTGGTAAAGTACCACCACAAAGAGAACCAAGAGAATCAAGAGGTCCAAGAGGCCCAAGACCATCAAGAGATGATAACTTTGATTGGGGTGCAAGAGGTTCAATGAAACAACCAGAAGCTCCAGAGTTCAGAGAACACAGAGAACCAAGAGCGCCTAGAGCACCAAGAGAAGAGTCATTTAACTGGGGTGCAGCAAGAGGCTCCTTAGTTCAACCAGAAATCAAAAAAACTTATAAACCAAAGACTGACGATTTTGATTGGGGTGCAAGAGGTTCCCTAGTTCAACCAGAAGTCAAAAAAACTTACAAACCAAAGACTGATGATTTTGAATGGGGTGCAAGAGGTTCAATGTTAAAGAAACAAAACTCAACCTCAGCTGCTAAAACTGAAAAAAAGGAACCAGTCAAACATGATGGCCCAAAGAAATCAGTTTTCAGTGTTTTACAAAATGATGATGATGATGATGAAGAAGAAGAACAAAAAAAATCTACTGCCACTGAATCAAAGAAATCCGACAATGACATTGTGAAGGCAACATCCAGCTTATCATTAGGTGATGAAGATGGTTGGACTCAAGTTTAGGTAATTTTATTATGATCATAATAATTTACATTTTACTAATCAATCTTTTTCTCATGTTCATAGGCTCTGATCCATTTTTTTCTTATTTTCATTTTTGTTACCATTTTTTTTTTCATATTGCCATTTTTTTACTAAGTTCATTAATTTTAAACACAAAATGATCCATAAATTTACTCCATTTCATGGTTATACTTAATTTTACTATAGTTTTTATTTCTATTTCATGTATTTTTATCAATTTTTTTATCGAGTTTTGTTATTGGGTGGGTTTTTGTTGATAGACTGTTAAAGTTGCTTTTCTACATAATTTATTATTATTATATATACACATATTCATTACAATATTTTTTAATGTTTGCCAAAGATTTATCATACATTCATCAATTAGCTTTGCATTCAAAGTTAAGACGGAAAAATAACCACACTCTAAATAATAAAGAATCAAAAATACCATCATTTTCAACAAACAGCTCAACAATCTATTAATGTTAAATGTTAAACCTTAAACACTAAAGAAAACCAAATGCTCAAACAATAAAAACGACAATAAATCACATTTAAATTTACTCAAAGCTACAAGCTGCACAAACTTTCTTTCAATTAAAAATACACATAGAGATAAAAATTAGTATTTAATTGCCAACAAGCATCTATATATTTTATTCTATAACTGTTATATAACTATGTCATGTTTTAATCTATTTCCGCTTTAAAATAAACTGTAATTAGACATAAACCCTTTTTTGACGCACGTGACTAAATTATTTGTAAACCCGTTTTTGCGACTCAGTTTTTTTTTTCAGTTCTCGTCGAGTGAAAAACTCTTAGCACTTTTTCTCCTTGCAAAGATTTTCTATTACTGTAACATTTTTCTCTTCTTTCTTTTTACAAGCCTAGGCTATAGATAGATACACATTAATTTAATATCAAGACAAAATGGGTAGAATGCACTCCAGCGTATGTGTTCTTTGAATTAAAAAGCAAACGAATAACTCTAGGGCTTAATACGGAAGAAATATGGACTGGATTGGTAGATTCTTTCATTTTTGAAATCACTGGAATCATTTAGAAACAAATTTGCTGAACTTAAGCTGCTGATATTTATATATTTTTTGGGATGGATTGATGTTTCTGTAATTTATTTACAAGTGGTGTTAAGTTTCAAAAATGTCTCCATCTTTAGAATTATAATCAGTATCTGCAGATTGTTTTGATGATTTTACATTTCATGTAATGCTATTGAATCAATATATGCTGACCAGAACCAGTTTGTTAGTATTAATGTTAATGGTAACGTTTTTAGTAGAATTTTTCTTATACTAACAGTTTTTTTTTTTTTTTTTTCTTCAGGGTAAAGGTATGTCCTCATCATCCCTTCCATATTCCAGATCTATTCCATCTTGGTTCAAGGCTTCTTCTGAAGAAGTTGTTGATCAAATCATCAAGTATGCAAGAAAAGGTTTAACTCCATCTCAAATTGGTGTCCTTTTAAGAGATGCTCACGGTGTTAACCAAGCAAAGATTGTCACTGGTAACAAGATTATGAGAATCTTAAAATCTAATGGTTTAGCTCCAGAATTACCAGAAGATTTATACTTCTTAATTAAGAAGGCTGTTGCTGTCAGAAAGCACTTAGAAAGAAACAGAAAGGATAAGGATTCCAAATTCAGATTAATTTTAATTGAATCAAGAATTCACAGATTAGCAAGATACTACAGAACCGTTTCTGTTTTACCACCAACCTGGAAATTCGAATCTGCTACTGCTTCTGCTTTAGTTAACTAAGTTTGTTCTTTTAAATTTTTTATAAATTCTCTATTTAAATTCAATTAATAGAACAGCTGACTGTTTTCCTATATACATATATTCATCTAAATTCTTTTCGCTTTATTATATTGTGTAAACTATATTACAAATATTTTGGCTCAAAAACTACATAGGGTTCATCCTTATACCTGAATGCTAAAGAGTTAAAATCTTCCAAGTTTAAATTTTCAATTTTTGTAGTATCTGAAATCTCCATATCATTAATTTCACAATTATAAATATCATTAGTATCAATAAAAGAACCCAAATGTATGTCTTCAATAGTAATTGGAATAGTTGAAATAGTGTTTCCATTAATTTCTGTATCCACAGGTTTATTACCTTGTTTAGGATTAGTATCATCATTTTCACCATCTGAGTTAATATCCTTTGTCAGCCCAAAATCAGGGACCTTGTTTGACTCATCATGAATGCCCATTGCCACCAATTCATCTTGTTCACCTAGAGGTATAGGTTTATCATCAAGTATTAAACCACCAGTACCATTAACCATTAATACCAATGAATTTTTTAGATCCGCAAAAGTATTATTCAACGGCACTTCCATCATATAAGTTGTACCTTGTCTTTTAACTTTGATAATTCTAACATTGGCAGTAGTTTTCTTCGGAGGCATGATTAATCTTCAAAATCAATGTTCTTCAGTTATAGGAAGTACACATGAAGTAATTCACATTATAAGTTAACCACGTCGCTAAAATTTACGTAATAAAAACTGGATGCATGATAATCAAAAAGAATGAAAAAAGAAAAATGGCTTATCTATACAATATGGCACCGATATGATTGAAGTATTACTAATTGAAGGGAAACACCATTTTATCATTTTTTACTGTTCAGACTGTTTTTTTTTTTGCCCACTACAGGACAAAAAAGGACCAACCATAGAATGAGTGATGGTACTGGCTTTGGTAGTGTTGGTACTACTGTTATTTTTTCAGTCGTCATAGTGGTTGCTATTTTAACTTTGATGACTTTGTCTTTTTTTGGCACAAGATATTCATTCAGGGCAATGTTTGGAATTTATGATCCTATCATAAAATCATCAAATAGGTATGCATTTTTACCGGATGATGCATCTGCAAGAATAATTCAACCTTATGTTCTCTATAATGATCTAACTTATTTCATGTTTGGTAATTCGAATAGAAGAGGTCTTAGGAATAGAGTTGAAAAATTGACTGTTCTAACAAATTCACAGTTAGACGATTTTTTTCCCATGAAAACTTATCAACAGTGGTTAAATGGCGGCAAAGAAGAAGTTCAAATTCTGAATAGCGGTAAATTAGGTTATCGTGAGAATTTTGATGAAGATATGATTTTAAATGCCGATGATGCTTCAAAGGAGGAGAATGATGAGATTTTTGTCAATCAAGAAATTCACAATTCACTTATCGATTTGAGACAACAATTAGGACCTATAAGAACGGAGCAAAGGTCACTCCATAAATCAAGTAGTAAATTGGATGATAATTCAATTCATTCTGAAAATGAAGAGCAAGATATCACTGACATGATACCATCAAAGGATGCCCAGTATACAGTTACTGCTGAATCAGTATCAACATCACATGTACTAGAAGCTGAAAAGCTTTACTCTTCAGGTATTTGTGCGATCTGTTTAGATGATTTAGAAGACAATGATCATGTCAGAGGCTTAATATGTGGCCACGTTTTCCATGACTTATGTCTTGATCCCTGGCTTACAACAAGAAAAGGTTGTTGTCCGACATGTAAAAAGGATTTGTATTTAGAAGTGATAAAAATTGAAAACCAAATAAATGATACCAATGAAAATAGTAATGATAATGGTAATGGTTATGATAACAATGAGATAATAAACAATTCAAGGTTACATGTTAACGTCAACGATATTATCCATTTACCAGTGGGTGAGCCAGGAAGTGAAGATATTGATAACTTATTCAATCTTGATGAAAATAACTTGTTTTCGTTTTTTCTTATATTAATAATCACGAAATTGAAGGCTGATATTTTACTATGTGCACTGCAATATTTACGAAACAATAATTATTCACTTGACAATGAAAACGATAATAGCAACGATGATGATATTGATGAAGTAATTGATTTTTCAACAAATGTTACATCAGCTGCAGGTTATTGTGAAAAAGTTGAAACAGTTTTTGAACAATCTTATGTTTCTAAATCTTTTGAGAATCCACCATTACCCGATTTAAATAAACTCAATCCTTTCATTAAGAAAATAATTGAACATCATCCAAGACCTTTCCAACCTGCTGATTTAATTGGTTTAGATCAAACTGCTTGGTCAGAGACAAAGAAGATGAAACATGGTGTAAAGAAACTCATTTATTCTGTTCTAGGTGTTTCAACATTAGATTTATATTATCATAATGTTGTTAAGACTTATAGTAAGAGAAGAGTTGAAAGATTGAGTTCTTAATTGTACTTATATTTTACTTTTATTGTTCTTTTTTTCTTCTTTTTCTTTTTTTGCTTTTATTCCTGCTATTTCTCCTCTTTAATTACTGTTTACCACATTTTGTTTCTTTTTTTCATTTTTACTCAATCGCATTACTTTATTTTATTGTCTATTATGATCTAAATAATAAAAATATTAGTACTTGTAAAATAACTATACATTAATTCCTATATTTATTTCTCAATTTCCTTCTTTAATTCTGGAATTTCTTCTTCATCACTAAATTCTAGCCACAAATTACAACCAATTTCCTTTTTAAACAATTCAACTGAACCAGCATATAGCATTTTAGTTTCACCCTTTGCAGTATCTGGTCTCCAATAAATCCCAATTAATGGACTTACAAATCTACCATCCTGTTTGGTATATCCATAATTCATTATAATAAAACTCGGTGAGTTATCAGGAATTTCATCAATTAATTCCCCTAGGGTCTCTAATTCCAGTGATTCATCTAATTCAAGTGTTTGAGTTGATTTATTAATTTTATAAATTTGAGTTGGAATTATTTTTGATGATTGCTTAATTGGTTGAAGACGGAATTTGCGTAGCTCTTGCTTTGTTTCGGTTGGTATGGTACAAATTGCTTGTGACATCGCTTATATAGGTGATTATACTGATACTAGGAATACAAAAAATATTGGCAGTGTAGATGTATTACTGTTTTACAGAAATTTATTGTAGCGCAGGGACTAGAATTTCTCGTTCTTGTTTTAATATGTAGATTATGAGTACTTATAATATAAAGAGCAGATAAACAACAATTCAACATTCACTCATTAATTATCCAAACCAGCTAGTTCCGCTTCTTCATCAGAAGTTTTTCTTTGTTTTAACACCAAATCATGACCTGTGATTCTTTTATAAATATCTTTAACATCATCAGTAGTTGATTCAAAATGTGATGAAGGATCATACGATTTTGAAATAAAAATATTATCCTTGACATCAAGGTTTGAAGGTTCATATAATTCAGCTATACCCATCAAAACATCCTTTGTTTCACCAATTACTTTAAATGCACTTTCTAATTCTAAATGTGGTTTATCAGTTTCAATAATTGTTGAAATGATAGCTAAATAATAGCCCTTCGCACAAACATTATGAGCACTTGATAAAACAGCTATATAAATATCATTCTTTCTATTAACTTGATTTTGAGGTATAATGATTTGAGCAGAATCCGCATCATTTGTATTTGGAATTGGATGATCCAAGATACACATTGCTCTGATGACTTTTTGACCTGTTGTTTTAACCTTTTCAGGAAAATAGGTTGGGTCAGAAATTACAATTGGAGCATTAGCAACACCCTCTTTTGTTTTAACACCTTTAAAGTTACCATCTGCATCATACATAATTTCATCAATAGGAGTGTCTAGCATGAATGTACCACCATAAATAGCAGAAAGTCTTGCAAAACCTTGAGGCAATTCACCCAATCCATATAATGGATAAATATAAGGAGATTTACCATATCTTGCAACTGATGAAACGTATAACATAATTCTATTATAGGTATCTCTTGCAGGTTTTGATAAATAATCATCATTAGTGTGTAACGCCATTGCATGGCCGATAAAATCCTTTGTACCTCTTTCTAAACCATATTTATAATAGATTTCATCCATTGTATTAGTATCTAAATTAATACCATGATGAGTTGAGGGTTCATTATCATTATAATTTGCGATAAACTCTAAGAAATTTTTCATTCTTCTCTTTTCAAAAAATCCCATTAATGGTGATGAAATTGCCTCCATTTGAGTCGCTGGAACTTTGGCAATTTTACCACTTCTATAAACAAAAGAGCCTGAAATTTGTTTAAAATCCATATATTTGGTAACATCAGTATGAATTAAAATATTGGTTAATTCACCATTAGACATTAAGAATTTTGGAATTAAATCAACACACCAATCTCTGTCTTTACCAAATTGATTCTCATAGTCCTTCTTTGGTTTAAATTTTTTATATAATTGAGTCAAATTTAATGATGCACTTTCACCACCATAATAATCTTGTTTATCAATATGTAAGACTTTTTTACCTTCAATTGAAAGAATACCAGATAATATACATTCTGTGAGTCCTGTACCTAGAACAATAACGTCGTAATTTTCATCCATGCTGCAATGATTAACAATTAGCTTATTGCTTTTTTTCCTTATTTGCCTACAAAGATTAAAAGAGACATTGAAGAGCTGGTGACGTTGGTTTTTTTAAAATTAAGTGACCGCGCCTTATGTTTTATGTAAGTACGTATAAGTTGATCATATACTATAGATACGATTTACAACTTACGATATGAGAACATTAATTAGTGCTATTTTATTTAAAAGTCATATATATATATATAATTCACTAAAGGTGAACGTTCTTTGGATCTAATTGAACGTGTTTGAAAGGTTTGTTACCACCAGCACCTAAATAATCACTTGCGATTTGACCATTACCTCTTAATTGATAATAATAACACACTAAACCATCGAGGCCGACAGGACCCCTGGAATGAATTTTGTTTGTTGAAATACCAACTTCGGTACCAAAACCGTATCTGAAGCCATCCGCAAATCTTGTTGAGCAATTCCAGTAAACACTTGCTGAATCGATACTTTGTAAATACTTTTCAGCAATTTCTTTACTTTCTGTTATAATTGCATCTGTGTGTTTTGAAGAATGTAAGTTAATGTGTTTTATTGCATCATCTAGGTCAATGACTGATTTAATTGCAACATCAAAAGATAAAAATTCTTTGTTAAAATCTTCTTCGATCGCTTCACTGAATTGATTTGAGTATTTTTCTTTTAATGATGAATCAATTGAATCTAATAATGTGCTTTCAACATGTAAATTAACATTTGCAATGAGTAAGCTTTCTAAAATTTTATTTTGTAAATCAACATCTAAATTTTGATCTATTAATATAGTTTCAACAGCATTACAACCAGCTGGATAATTAGTTTTTGAATCAACGACGATTTTACAAGCTTTTTCCAAATCTAAATCTTTATGTAAATAAATTGAACAAATACCATCTGCATGACCTAAAACTGGAATTTTAGTATTTTCCTTGATATTTCTTACTAATTCATTTGAGCCTCTTGGAATAACCAAATTAATGAATTTATCTTGATCCAATAGATCAGACACTTCACTTCTAGTTGAGATTAATTGAATTGAGTTTTCTGGAATATCTGATTTTTCACTTAAAATTCTATTAATAATTTTAGCTAAAGATTTAAAAGTGTTTAAACTTTCTTTACCACCTTTTAAAATAGCAGCATTACCCGACTTGATAGCTAAAGCTGTGATATTAGCAATAACTTCCGGTCTACTCTCAAAAATAATCAAAAGAACTCCAACGGGACAAGTTAAACGATAAAGATCTAATCCATCATCAAGTTTAGTTGCTAAAGTGCAAACATTGAGGGGATCTTGTAGATTAGCAACATCAATTATACCTTGACACATGGAATCGAATTTATCATTAATTGACAAATCCAATCTCTTAATTAAAGAAGATGATAGATTTGATTTAATTGCATCATCTAAATCTAATTTATTAGCTAATAAGATTTCATCTTTGGAATTAATTAATTCATTTCTAATTGCATATAATGCATCTGATCTTTGTTTATTTGATAATGTTTTAAGTACGGTTGCAGCAATATGTGCGTTTCTTGCAATCTCTTCGGCCATGGTGGAGTGAAAGGCAATTGTACGTGTGTATATGTATGTGCGTGTGTGGTTATTTAAACGTGATAATGTATTTTCTTTAAATTGGTGAAGCTCCTCTATTTCATGAAAATACAACATTCTCTCAGTAGTCCCCTGTCTGCATTAGTCATTCTGAAAAAAACTAAAAAAAAACTATAATCATAAAAATTAAAAGAAAGCGCATCACGTGAGCCAGTCGATCGACGTAGGCATCAATCCCACATTCTTATTTTTTTCCTATTATACTACCCAAAACGGAAACGCAGCCAAAGTGCTCCACGAGGCCCATCTGGGAAAAACAAAGAGAGATAAAAAGTCAAATTGCAGCGAGTTTTGCCCCATTAGGAACGTCGCCCCATTAGAGCGGAAAGTGAACTAAAGAAACTGAAAAAATGCGGCACCGCTTTGACTCATTTCTGGTTAATCCGTGGCTACACCCGTTCGATTCCAGCGTAATCTGCACCTAATCAGGCAAACCGGCTGCCTGATTTGGCAGTGTGGTGGTGTGCGCGTAGCGAAGAAAACGCCCCGCCGGCTATTAATAGCAGCCGATCCCAGCTGACCCCGCCGGCAGAAAGACAAGGGCCGTGCTTGGCGCCCGGCGCACAGATATTGCCTGCCCAGCAGCGGCCAGCCCATGATCCAGAACCTGGTCGATCCGCAGCTGGAAAAACTCGAGCTTACACCCAGACGATAAGCGGCCATTCCCGGTGGCAAGTCCGGCACCCGTTTCCACTATAAAAGGAAGAGGTCTTCCTCTGGAAACACCTTTTCACGGCAGCTAAATCCTTTTCCTTCAAGTTTCTTCCTGATTCTCTTACTCTCTTTTTCTTTCTTTCTCCTTAGCATATATATACGACTCTCGCTACATATATACAAAACACACACAATGCAATTCTCAAAGATCTTTGTTACCTTAGCTGCTGTTGCAACTGTCCAAGCTGCTTCAAACGATACTAACACCACCTCTGTTTCCACTGCAGGTGCTCCAAATGCTTACGGTACCGTTGCATTCGGTGCTGTTGCTGCTGCAGCAGTTGCTTTATTCTAAGCAACTAATATCGTTTTGTTTTTCTAGCTCAAATTATAATAATATAATATATTAATATTCAAAAAATTTCTTTGTTTTAATTTATCTATCTACCCATCCATCCATCCATCGATTATTTTTAATATATATACTTTACAATCTTGTTTTATTAGGTTTTTTAACTTGTTTGTCTTAATTACATTTACATTCTATATATATATCATATCCTCACTACTTATATAGTATTAATATTAGGTCCATTTTGTATAACAAATATTAATGAATCACTTCATACTAGTTAACCACTTCTTTCTAGCGTTTTTTCTGCTTATCGCCATCGCCATCGCCATCTCTATCACAGTTTCTCGAATATTCGCTCATTGGCAAAAATAACGTGAAGCGAAAAAATTATAAAGAAGTGAAAAATTTTCACCAATCGAAGTAGGAAGTGCCTGCCTTTTTGGGACTACTGCCTAATTGGGTTAAATACACACAGTATACATTTCGATTCGGATACAGTACTATACCTTCTTCAATCATAATTCATCCTTCGCAACACCTTTGATACCAACTAGTTCAGTTTCAAATATTAGTTTCGCATCTGGGGGAATAACTCCACCAGCACCTCTTGATCCATAACCCATTTCACTAGGAATGACCAACTTTCTTTTTTCTCCTACGCACATTTCCATTAATCCTTCATCCCAACCTTTGATAACTTGTCCAACACCCAATGTAAAAGTAATTGGTTGGTTTCTGTTTAATGAGGAATCGAAAACAGTTCCATCTTCTAAAGATCCTGTGTAATGAACTGAAATTGTATCTCCTTTTTGGGATTTGTATTTACAGTCAATTTCATTGGTGACTATGATTTTCAACTCATCGTTACTGGTGGCAATTGCTGAGGTTGATAACACTGATAATGTGAATAAACTAGCTAGCTTCATCGTTGATTTTTTAGTTGGTGTTTCGTATAACTATTAAAAATAAGAGGAATAGCAATGCATTTGCCTTGATGTATCATGTTCATTTTGATCGTTTTAATTGATTTTCCAACGCGACACGTTATTTGTATTTTCATTACTTTTTCGTCTACATTCTTCAATCATAATAAAATTTATCCTTTCAATAAACCACAAAAATATGTCTATAGACAAATCCAACAATGAGGCTATTTTAGGTCTAGATGTTGATCTATCATTTACTAGAAATAATCAAACAAATGATCTCTTCCAAGAGCAGGATATTTTGAATCGCCAAACCACCAACACCACCAACACCACCAACACAACAACAAAACGTAAAACTGATAAACTAACGCCCGAGATTTTACTATCTAGCAAAGGTATACCAGACATACTTGATTCGATAAAGTCAATAAAATTCCAGAAAAAATCAAAACATCAAAAGTCGTCCTCTTATTCGTACAATAAATTAAAATATGGCAACGACTATCATTATAACAATTTAACTTTGATTTTAAGAATATTCCAAAATTGGGGTCACAAATTAGGATCACATTTAAAATTCAACAGATTCATTGAAAATTTATTACGTGGTATGAATCAAAGTGAAAATAGAAATTGGGTTAGAGATTTGGTTAGAGAAGAAATAAGAATTAAAATGGAGAAAGAAATTAATATCGAGAGTAATAACGACAATGATAATAGTAGAAACATTGCTGATAATAATGAAATACCAAATGACGTACTTAATCAAAACGAATACCAAGAGGAGGATCAACCATGGGCCGAATTATTTGGCGGTAACCAAAATGAACAAGACGAAAATGAAGAGGAAGATGATTTAAATATCCGACAAACACCTATGTTTTCAAACTATTTACGTGCATCTTCACAACCTACAAATAATAAGTTATCGGAATCAAATGATGCAGATAAAACTGTAAATGATTTAAAGGATGATGAGTTGGATGCATTTAATGAACTTAATGAAACTACTTTATTACAAGACTTATTAATGGATAAAAATGATGATGAGGATCATGTAGATAGTGAGTCACAAAATAATAATATTTTCAGCCAGTATATTGCAAATGATTCAATGTCTCAAACGAATATACGAGAAAAGGAGTATCAAGAAATAAAAGCAAAGAAAACAGAGAAAGATAAGGAAATTGTAGTTGATAACCCTCCCAGTATATTGTCACAAGACGAAGTTACTAAATCTGCTAATATTACTATCGAATTCTCAGATGATGGATTCTCAGATGATGACGACGATTATTATAATAATGTGTAGTAATTGTACAGTGGAGTAATATTTTCAACTAATCCGTGCACCAGGCTGGAATGTGATGAATTTATTTTTGAACATGTTTTTTTCCCTTAAGTAAAATCGCAGTGTTGATATTTTTCGAGTTTCTTGATTTCAACCTTTATTGTAAATTTTGAATTTCAAGCAGGTAACGAAAAAAAATCCCAAATTTGGTAATCTTTTTAGGTATATTTAAATTATTTAAACTAAGGTACCATGTCACGCCATACACGAAGAAGTAAAAGATTTATAAGACAGTCATCAATTGATTTACAATCAAATTCAAAAGATGAATATAATGATGAATATGATGAACATAATGCTGATTATAATGATGATGATCAATTAAGCGAAGAATACGAAAAAGACATTCGTGATGATGATGTAAAGAAAGAAAAGCAGAATAATTTTGCAAATGGTGATATTGAAATTCACCAACTTGAAGGAAATCAAGACGACCTTGACGATGGTGTCAGAGCACACCGAACGCGTTCACACAGAAACATTAATTACAATGAAGATGCACTATCTAAAGATTTTGAGGATTTTGAAAATAACGATATGGATGTGGATGTTAACGGTGGTACTGAGGAACAGATAGATGATAATTATAAGGACAATCAAGATAACAACAAAGGAAGTACTACACGATCGTTAAAAAACAGAAACGTCAGTGATGATGATGATGATGATGAGTTCAATATTGATGAAAATGATGAAGATGATTATAACGATTTTAAGGATGATGATGATTTCCTTGACTCTGATGATGATATAACCAATAGTAGATCAAAGAGGAAAAAAATGTCAACTAATAATTTTGTGGTTAAGGATGATTATGATGAAGATGATGAATATGGTGCTAGATCTTCAAGATCATCTAGAAATTCTAGGAGTTCAAGAACATCAAGAAATACGAGAAACTCCCGCAATTCAAGATCTTCAAGATTATCCACAAGAGCTGAAAGATTACGTTCCAGAAGTAACAGATTAAATGGATTAAATACCGGAAGTAATACAGAATCAAATGATCCGGTCACTTTAGATGACGAATTAAAAGATTTACAAAACGATTCACCATTAAACTCACCAAGAAGAAATTTAAGACACAGAAAAGAAATTAATTATACACTACCACCACCTGATCTAATAGATAATACATTTGATGATTACCAAAATGAATCAAATTTAACAAGTCCAAGAAAGAGAGGCATTGGTAGATATGGTGGCGCATCAACCTCAAATTCAGCAATTAGAAGATTATTTCCTACTGTTGGTCCCTTTGGTGGTAGTGAAGTCCAATCATTATTTCAGTCAAATTCAACTCCAAGTGGCTTGGCAGCTCTAGCAAATGCCGAATCGAGTGATTCTGATGATGAAAATGATCTTATTAAACCAACGGACCCAAATAATAGTTTAAATATAATTACCTCATCATCTACTACAAATAAGAAAAATACACTTGCTGATACTGATCCTTTAGGTATCGATACAAACATTGATTTTTCAGTGATTGGAGGTTTAAATAATTATATTAATCAATTAAAGGAAATGATTACACTACCTTTATTATACCCTGAAGTTTATTCCAAATTCCATATAACTCCACCAAGAGGTGTTTTATTTCATGGTCCGCCTGGTACAGGTAAGACCTTAATGGCTAGAGCATTAGCATCATCATGTTCATCACAAAATAAAAAGATTACGTTTTTTATGAGGAAGGGTGCAGATTGTTTATCTAAATGGGTTGGTGAAGCCGAAAGACATTTACGATTATTATTTGAAGAAGCAAAACAACATCAACCTTCAATTATTTTTTTTGATGAAATTGATGGCTTAGCACCTGTAAGATCTTCCAAACAAGAACAAATTCATGCATCTATAGTTTCAACACTATTAGCATTAATGGATGGTATGGATAATAGAGGACAAGTTATAATTATTGGTGCAACTAATAGACCCGATTCAATTGATCCTGCATTAAGAAGGCCTGGTAGATTTGATAGAGAATTTTATTTCCCATTACCAGATTTAAAATCTCGTGAAGAAATTTTGAAAATTCATATGAGAAAATGGGAGAACAAATTAAATGATGAATTTATTCAACAATTAGCAATTTTAACAAAGGGATATGGTGGTGCAGATTTAAGGGCTTTGTGTACGGAGAGTGCATTAAATTCAATTCAAAGAGAGTTTCCACAGATTTATAAATCCAATGAAAAATTGAAAATTGATATTTCTAAAATTAATGTCACGTCAAGTGATTTTACAAGAGCTTTGAAAAAAATTGTTCCAAATAGTGCAAGAGCTACGAATAATATTTTTGAGCCATTACCCGAATTTATTAAACCTTTATTAACTGACCAATTTGATAACATTTTGAATGAATTAAAGTTAATTTTACCAATCGATAAAGAAATCAGTTTATTAGAAGAATCCGAGTTTGAAAATTTGAATAATGATTTTAAATTACAACAATTAGTTAAAAATTATGATTCAATGAGAATTTTCAAACCAAGATTAGGTATAATGGGTAATAAGAATCAAGGGCTAAAATATTTAAGTAATTCAATTTTGAATAAATTAGAAGGTTTTACCATTCAAACTTTGGATTTAGGCAAAATCTACAGTGATTCAAGTATTAGTATTGAGAATTTATGTATACAGTTGTTCAGTGAATTGAGAAGACACAAGCCAAGTATTTTATTTATACCCGATACAGTTGTATTTTTGAATACGATTTCCGACTCTTTGAAATCAACAATCAAATATCTGATTAGAAATATCAATAATAATGATAAAATTTTAATTTATTGTGAATTAGAAATGAATGATATTGATAATGATGAAATGTTGGATGAAATCGAAGATATTTTTGATCTCAATGTTGACAGTATAGTCAAAATTAGAGATCCAAATGATGATGAAAGATTTAAATTTTTTGAGAATTTTTGGAATTCAATCAATTTAACACCAAATGATTATAACGACTTGAGCATCAGACCTAAGAAGAAATTTACTAACTTGGAAATCGTTAAAACTATTCCAAATGATGATGAGCTGAAAAAATCAGAAAGAAATGAAATCAAAACCAAAAAACAATTGGCTAAGAATGATATGAGATTGAAAAACTCATTGAAGGTTAAATTATCTGGATTATTAGATATTTTTAAAATTCGTTATAAAAGATTCAAAAAACCGATTATTGATGATTCATTATTAATTCATCTATTTGATAATATTCCTGATCCAAATAGTAATTATCAAATTCAAAATGATAAAATTTTAGAAATTTCAACAAATAAATCATACAATAATATTGATTTAGAAGTTATTGAAGAGAGATTATGGAATGGATATTATAATGAACCAAGACAGTTTTTGAATGATCTAGAGCTGATTTTAAAAGATGCAAATACATCAAATGAGAGAGATAGAATTATTAAGGCAAATGAAATGTATGCACATGCAGTTGTCGGAGTTGAAGAAATTGAAGTTCAATTTCCTGCTCTGATTTCACAATGGAAGGAAGTCAGTCAACGTGAAAAGCAGAGGAAACTAGAATATATTAAAATTCAGAGGGAGAAGGAAGAAATGGAAAAGAAAGAAATGGAAAAGTTAGAAAAGGTCATTGCACCAGCAAATGGTGATATTGTTCTTAATGGGGAAGAGAGTATTGAAAATGAAGAAGAGAATCAAGTATCAAATAATAATGAAGTTACTAAAGATAATAATATTCTTCATCAAGAACAAGCCCAAGAACAATTACAACCAGGACAATTAGAAAATGGAGATAACGATAGCTCAATTGTAGAGTTAGAAATCAAACCAGTGGAATTATCTGAACCTGCTGAAAAAGTTGAAATCGATCAAGTTGTTGAAACTATCACTGAAAAAAAGGAACTTGCACAAAAGACAGATTTTATTATGACACCCGTTGAAAACGAGAATGAGGTTGAATTCATTCCTGCAGTTCAAAATGTCGTGTATGATTCTGCAAAGCTTAGGGAATTACAAGATTTATTATTGAAGAATACATCAAATTTCAAGATTTCAAGATTAGAGAGAATTAATAGTAAGTTATGTAATATTGTTTGGAGTCATAGATTAGAGTTAGATAAAGCTGAACTTTTAAATGAATTGGAAAAGTATATTATTGGATTGAATTAATATTAATGTGTATGTATAATAACAAAAGAGTATAAAAATATTATTGAATTATTTATAATTCTTGTATAATTAAATTAAAACCTAAAAAAAAAACCAGTGAGAAAGGGAGACAGAGATATTTCAGGATATTTTTTGAAGCATTTTTTCATCAAAGAAACAAACAGAACCGTTATTAACTCCAACAACATTTATCCATTATCGATGTCAAAAAGAAACGAGATCAAACAAAAGGAACAACTACAACTACAACTTCAAGCACAATTCAATAAGCTTGATCAAACCATATTATCATGGCTGAAGCCAAGCTCCTCAAACACAGCCACAACTGACACCACAACAAACTCAAAATTAAGCACAATTTCAAGCGAATTTATAAATCAAATAGTGATTCCATCTGGCAAAGGTATTCAATTTAACGATGAAGATGACACGAATGGCGTAACGATAAATGAATTTTTAGATACAGCAACGAGTAAATTTAGTAAGACAAATATTCACGGTAAAGTTCAAAAAATTGAAAATTTGAAGAAAAGAAATGATCGATTGTACTCTTCAAACTCTATACGTGCCTTATCAAACAAGCTGAGAACAGAAAAACGAAACGAGTTGAAGAAGACACTTGGAAGTGGGAAGATAAGTGATACCTGTCGATTTGATAGTAAGAACAAGGAAAAGGAAAAGAAAAAGAACAAGACCAAATCTGTTGAAGCTATGGCTGTTGATGATAGTTCTGAGTCTGATGATGATAGTGAGGTTTTACGGAGTAAGTTGACAGGTAAGGGTAAAACGAATGTGAAGAATAAACGACCATTTTAAAATAAAATTCAAGTGTTATAGTTTTTTTTAGTTTTTTTTTCTTATTAAGGATAATATACAAAGAAGTAGAAGATAAATAATATACAACATAAAAACAAAAGAAGTAAAAGAATGGAACAGGAATAGAAGAAATAGAAGAAATGGAAGAACTACAAAGAGTAAAAAACGAAATTGAAAAATCACTGTGTACAATAAATAAAAGTGGTGATGCAACAATCATATTATGTGTAATCTATCTATAGTGAAATAAAAATACAATTAAAATCAATCATTTTTTGTCATTATCAATCAATGTTGCCTTTGAAGCAGCTGAGCTTGGCACTGAATCAGGTACAGAGTTTGTGGAATTTGGACTTGTGTGTGGGTTAAAATTTGGACTTGAACTTGAACTTGATTCATTAATAGTTGAGATTACAGTTTTCAAGGATGATCCGGATGTAGGTAGTGATAGATCTGTTAAACTTAAGGAATTATTTAATGATGGCAATCTACGATGTGATTCATCATTTAAAATACTTGAAACTGAAGATCCTATTCTTGATGAAGATGTACTGAAAATTGAATTTTGTGCAGATATTGAAGATGATAATGAAGAAGAATGATAATTATGTAAATCAAAAATTGAAGGTCTTAATTGTGGATGACCATGAAAATTATTACTAGGATTAGATATTGAATTTTTAGTTGATGTTGATGATATACTACTTGTATTATTAGTTGAATGACTTGAAATTGAAGAAAGTGGTGGTAAAATTGAATCATTTCTTTTGAAACTAACTGAACTTTTAGCGGAATTTGAAGAATTTGGTGAATTCAAAATATTAGATAAATGTAATGGGAGTGGAGGAGTTTTAACTCTTTCGGGTGTGATGTTAGATCCGGGCGGTGGTGCACCATTTGGTACAGGAGCACATGGGTCGATAAATACTGAAGGAAATCTTTGTCTTGAGCCCTGAAAAAAGACATTTTGTTTGTAATTAACAGGCGATAATCTACCACCATAAGGTGCTGATAAAATTTGAGATTGAGGTTGAGGTTGTGAAGGTTGAGATTGTGATTGAACTAAAGGTTGTGCATTTAGTTGAGATTGTGATTGTGGCGGCTGAGATTGAGATTGAAATAAAGGTTGCGCATTTAGTTGAGGCTGAGGTTGAGGCTGAGGTTGAGAATGGGATCTTTGGAATTTATCAAAAGGATCCCTTAAAGATTTTGGAGTCGGAGCTCTAAATACAGATTCTGGATCATTGGTAGTATTGATGATGGCTTCATTTTTGGAAGAAATTGAAAGCTTACTCTCATTTGAAGAATTCTTATTTGATTGCAAATAAACAGGACTATAAACACCTTTATCAGATTCAATACTATTATTTCTTGATTCATTATTATTATTATTATTATTATTATTATTATTATTATTATTAGTAGTAGTAGTAGTAGTAGTACTACTACTACTATTGATATTGGTATTACCTGAATTTCTTCTAGAATTTGCCCTCCTTCTAATCAACGATAAACTATCTTTATCGTTCTTTTTGAATTTACCATTTATATGTTTGAATTCCCAAATAGAATGATTTAGTTGATCATTTGAATTATTATTACTTTCGCAAATCTTGTGGAACCCATACATATGTAATTGTCTAACAAAAGAAGCAACATTACCATGTTTGAAATACGTTGTTAAGCAAGTTGCAAATTCTGTACCTGGCAAGAAAGCAAAAGTTGAGTAATCATTTTGATCTATTCTACTCCACCAAATTAATTTATTTAGATTTTCA
This sequence comes from Pichia sp. NRRL Y-12827, assembly GCA_030570315.1. Lineage (NCBI taxonomy): Eukaryota > Fungi > Ascomycota > Pichiomycetes > Pichiales > Pichiaceae > Pichia > Pichia sp. NRRL Y-12827. The sequence goes on from JAJLVN010000018.1 coordinate 45,779, forward strand.
TCATGTAACATAGAGTAGAGTTTAGATACAAAGGCTGATACTTTTTTATGTTGCTTTATTTTTGAATTTAATGATTTTGAAGCCTTTTTAGGATTTTTGTCAGTGTGCAAGGGAGATTTTGAGTTTGATTTTGCCGAATAGGATAATGGCACTGACGATGGTGGTTGTAATGATAGTAGTTGTGATGGTATTGGGGCAGGTAAAGAAGATGCTGTTATTATTTGAGGATATAGTTGATGTTGATGGTACGGATGATGCACATTTTGGGAATGGTACATATCAGGAGGTATTTGGTTTTGCACCAGTTGAACTTGATGATATTGCTTTTGTTGTTGTTGTTGTTGTTGTTGTTGTTGTTGTTGTTGTTGTTGTTGTTGTTGTTGTTGTTGTTGTTGTTGTTGTTGTTGTTGTTGTTGTTGAAGATGTAATGGAGGTTGTGGGTGTGATAGTTGGGGTTGAGGTTGAGATTGGGGTTGAGGTTGAGGTTGAGGTTGAGGTTGCGATGGATATGGTAAAGGTTGACCACGCTGCATGAAAGTCATGTTGGGATTATAATAGGCAGGAGAAACCATACTTTGTTGAACAGGAATTTGGTACGGCATTTGCTGTTGATACTGTACTTGTTGTTGGTGTTGGTGTTGGTGTTGGTGTTGCTGAACACTCAACGGATACAGAGGGACCTGGCAGGACTGGTTCTGGAGAGTGTTTGGAATGTGCTGATGGTGTTCAGACGGCATAGCTGACGATGTGACTCGGACAAGAGGCCTATTACAAAGAAGAAAGAAGGTGCTGGAGATGGTGTCAGAAATTGCAAATCTGGCTACTGACCAAAATTTAATTTTTGCAAGACTGCCTGGCTGGCCCTACTAAATTCTTTCGATGTTGCGGACATCCACCGTACCGCCACCCGTGCAGGAAGCCGTCCACACACCCCACCAACAAACCAGGCCAACACCACGGCATCCATACTGATCGTGTCTAATACAGTGCAGGGCCTGTTAGGTTGTGTGCCGCTTCACTTCCAGTTGCCAGCAAGACCAACAGTGTCGCCCAGCACCCCCACCAGCACCCACAAAGACCCCATTGTACTCCACCGCCGGGCGTTTTTTCTTCGTTTGTTTTTTAGTGCCAGGATCGTTGCGAGGGGAAAATAGTGCTTCTCTCGTGTCGGCCGGTGACACTGCATGCCCCTTGTTGGTCTCCCTTCTTGTATCCATGCTGTTGTCTCCGTGAAAAGCCTTTTTGGCGGTTTTACACTTGTATACACAGACTACTTTTTTTTTGTAAGCCAGTCATTGGGTTGGCATTGCAAAAAAAATGCTTCTGTTTTCTCCTAGTTCCTGCTCAACCGCCAAGCGAAGTTTATTGAAAACGGTTCAGTGAATTAAACTCGCTGTACCAACGACTTTTTTCAGTTTTTCGTTTTTCGTTTTTTTCGTTTTTTCGTTTTTCGTTTTTTCGTTTTTCCATTTTTTTGCTTTTTGCTTTTTTTGCTTTTCGTCTCTTCTTTTCTTTTTTTTTCTTTTTTTTTTGCAAATTTTCATTATGGTGCGTAAGTACATTCAAATATAAATAATATAAAAAAAACAAAATACATGTTCAATCGAATAAAAAGACGTTGAAGAAAAAACTGTAAATAGAGTTAAAGCTAACTGACCAATAATTTTAGTTGATTAGTTATTTAACTAAGTTAAACTAGCAAGCTTCTTTTCACGAATCATTAATCTACCACTCAAAACATCATTAACAATAGATAAAATGTCCCAGTGTACATTATTACCTTTTCTATGTGCAATATCAGTTTCATTCTTCCAAACTTCATCCACATCATTAAAGTAAACTTTAGTGCCAGAAATACCACAAACAACAGCATTAGCTTCACTAGCTAATGAAATCTTCTTACCACGCTTGTATAAATATTTCAAACCCTTTTCCGCAACAAAATATTCACTAGTTTCAGTTTCACTTGTCTTGTTGAACTTTTCATTAGTTTTGGAAATTTTTTCATTAAGTTTATCATTATTGTCTTCAATAAATTTACATGCCTTAATTGCAAATCTAGCTGCTGCAATTCTATCCATACTGGATGGTATATTACCTTGTTGAACATGACCTGGAATTGCTGTACGACTTTCATATTTACCATTAGATGATTCCTTTAAAATATCACTAATAAATTCAGTTGTGTAAACCTTAGATGCATTTTCGTTTCTGATGAAAATTCTACCTGATCTTTCTTCACCTTTATCATTAGCAAATGTATTTTGTAATAATGTAATATCTTCTTCAATACTCTTTAATGAAATTTCATTTTCTGGTGTATATGTTGCCAAAGCACCAGTAACTAATCCAATATATGATGCAATATATCCACAATCTCCACCTTGAACTTCAACAACGAAAACTCTACGACGTGATGATGATGCACTTTGTTTAACGGCATCACAGTAATTAACTAAAATATTCAAACATGTATCTGAACCCAATGAGTATTCAGTACCTGGAACATTATTAGAAACCGTGGATGGTAGACAAACAATTGGTAGATTGAAAATCGGATATGTCGCTCTTGCATCCTTTAATTCCTTTAATGACTTATATGCTTCAAAACCACCAATTATAATTAAACCGTCAATGTTGTTTTCTTGTAATTGATATGCAACTGATCCAAAATCTTCAGATGGTAAGGTTCTATTAGTACCTAATTCAGAACCACCTAAATTATGCCATTCTTCAACATCAATCCAACTTAATTTCTTCATTGCACAATGTCTAATTAATCCACTGAAACCATTTTCAATACCGTATGGTGTATGACCTTTAGATAATAAATATAATGCAATTGCTCTAGTTGCGGAATTTAATGATGCAGTTGGCGCACCAACGTGAATAATACCGACATTTAATCTTTTATCAACTGGTAAAATATTCTTGTTATCATCATCTTGTGAAATTGTTAAAAATGCATCATATAATTCTTTGAAAGTAGAGTCTCTTAAACCTAATGCATCATCAAATCTCTTTTCAGAAATTGCCTTTGCAACATTCTTGGTTTGTGCAACCGCTTCCATTAATGGTATACGAACAATTCTGTTATTCTCAATACCAATCATTGGTGATGGAGTTTGTGGTGTATTTTCTAAAACTGCCTTAACTGCTTCAACACCTTGAACGGTAGCTAAAAATCTATCAAATGCAACTGCTGTACCACCTCTTTGAACATGTCCTAATTGAGTAATTCTAGTATCTAAACCAATTTCAACCAAGCAATCTTTAACATCTTCAGAAGTAATTTTATTTAATTGATTATCAATTGCACCTTCTGCAACAATAACAGTAGTCTTTCTTCTACCCTTTTCTCTATGTCTAATACAGATTTCCTTTAATTCATCTTTCCAAGTTTCAGCATTTGGTGGTCTTTCTGGTAAAAATGAATAATCTGCACCACAACAAATACCAGCAGTTAATGCCAACCAACCACAATTTCTACCCATAACTTCAACAACGAAAGCTCTCGAATGTGATGAAGCAGTTGAGTCAATATAATCAACCATTTCACAAATTCTTTCTAATGATGAATATGCACCAATGGTATTATCTGTTAATGCCATATCGTTATCAATTGAACCAACTAAACCAACAATAGTTAGGTTTCTGTATGGTTGAACTTGTTCACTTGTTAATGTCTTAGTTGTAACTAATTCTTCAACTAATGATGGCCATTCAGATCTGAATAAATCTGCACCTGTTAATGAACCATCACCACCACAGACAACTAAGGCATCAATACCTTTTAAGATCATATTCTTTGCAGCTTGTAATCTACCCTTTCTTTCTCTGAATTCCATACATCTTGCAGTACCAATTAAAGTACCACCTAAGGATAACCAACCTCTAACATCACCCCATTCCATTTTTTTTAACAGATCGCCACCTTGGACCAAACCTGAATAACCTTCATAACATCCAAAAACTTCACAGTTTAAGTAAATACCTGTTCTAACAACAGACCTAACAGCCGCACACATACCTTGAGAATCACCACCTGAAGTTAAAACGGCAATTCTCTTCTTCTTATTACCATTGGCAGAACTAACAAGATCTTCATCTTTATTTAAAGTCTTAATTAATTCATCGCTTGTAAAGAAATCATCCTTTGATGTAAGTTCATTCTTTAAATTATTTGTTGGCTTGTTTGTAAATCCAACTAAATTACCAACTGGATCAACAATAAAAAAATCAATTGTTTCTTTTTCATTTGGAGATGGTTTAACAATCTCCCAACCTTGCTTGGTTGCTAATTCTTTAACTTTATCAATTGCATAAGTTAATAAAACTACTCTACCCGGTAGTTCACTGTTTTTATGAACATCATGAGAAATTAATCTAATTTTTAAAACAGCACCTCTGTTTAATTTGTAGTTTGGATTATCCAATTGAGGGGCTAAGTATTCAATTGTTTCTTGAAATGGAATTAAATTACCATTTTTGTCAGTTTTGGAAACCGGGAAAGATTCTAACCAACATTCCTTTCTTGAGTCTGTTGATAAACCCTGAGATGTAGGCCCATTAAAAGAAGCGGATTCCTTACTGAAAGTTTTAACAATTTTAAATCCCAAAGTTTTATAAAATTTAATTAGTGATTCATATTCTGCAGTTTTGACAAGTGCAAAAGATGTATATAATACATCCGATGATAAATTGTCAGCCATTGTTTGTATAAGTTAATATATAAAAAGACCTTCTTGGGACTTTCTAAAAAATATCTTCTTGAAAGAAAAGATTAAATAAAGAAAATAGGAGTAGATAAACTATATATAAAAGAGAAAAGAGTAAAGAGGAAAGAGAACCATCATCATATGCTTCCCATGGGCAATCATCAGACTTTACGTCAATTTAATGACTTTTTCCCACGATTTTTCTTTTCTCTTACGTAAATGTCCGTGGCGTGTTCGGTCGGAATACACTTTTCCTTTTATCAGGTTTTTCTTATTTTGGTACGCCTTACTGGTTCCTCACTGCGGAAAAGAGCCTGCCTAGTGCGTGGATTGTTTGCACCACGAGAAACAGTGGGGGCCCCGATTATACGAATTTATATGACAGAGAGCTTTTTTTTACTGTTCCGACATTGCTACCGAGTATCTTGTAAGTATCGTCCCAATTGACTTTGTTAATAGCTCGTAGAGTATTCTAATTCCACTGGCCATGGTATAGATCGTGTAAATTTATTTGACCCTGACGTTTAGGCAAATAGAACTTTACATGTCAGATGAACTAAAAAGTTTGGAATATCTTTATAAAAATGATGCTTCAAATTAATTTACTATATATAATTTGAAATATTTAGTGATTATGGAATTACTCAACATAAATATAGCTAGAATGAAATTTAAATTCACTCCCAGTATATATGAGTGTAAATGTTTCCCAAAAATTTTAGAATTGTCAACACATTTGGATCCTTAAAACTATTCAGTTTGGCGATCTTATTGTTTGTTTGAAATAGTAAATTTAATGTATCATATGAGGTTTTAAGTAAAATTAATAGCAATTGACTTATATAACTTGCAGTGTATCGCCGGTGTTCATATTTATTGGATCGTTTTGCAGATCAATAAGATGTCATTATGTTCCTTTGTTTGAAAATATGTATTATTATTCAAATCTCGAAACTAGATCATGCTTAGCTACATTTTTAGTATATTCTAAACTTCTTTATAGTTGTATAAATTTTAAAATTTTAAATAAAGAAACGATAAACAAAAAAACAAAAACCGAAGGTAATTAAAAGATAATTTAAAGTAAAATGAAAAGGTTTGTAAATATTTAAGCGATCAATTCTTACCAAACAATGATTGACTGATATATTCAAGGTATCTTTCCCAACGACCAATCTTCTTATACAACAATCTTTGTCTTTCAAGAATTGCTTCGTGTGCTTCAATTTCTTCCAATCCAGAGTGTAAATCAACAGTTTCTGGATTTGAATGATATTTAGTACGTTTAATCACTTTCCAAGCAATGAAAATTACAACGTCAACAAAAATCATCATATATGAGAATAAGAATGTATCAACCGTCCAATATCCTGGTAAGAAAACTGTATAGCCTTGTAGCCAAACCATCGTGAAAACTAAACATAGTGTAATAATACACGCCCAAGGTTGAAACCATGCTTTGAATGTAAACTTGGATCTGTCTAAACCTTGTTTTATAACTGCTCTTCTGAAATGTAAATAGGTGAATAAAATAACACAATAGTTAACCAATTGTGATGCAGTAATCAAATTAATAATCCAATTTAAAACAGTATTTGCATTTTCACTTAATTGTAAAAATCCTAAACATCCCCAGCATAATGAAACCAAGACTGCAAAAATTGGAACACCTTGTTTATTACAATAACTGAAAATAACTGGTGCCCTACCTTGAACTGCTAATCCATATAATGTTCTTGATGAACAAAAAGTATATGAATTACCTGCACTAAAACATGAAGTTATCAACATTGCGTTAAGAATATGTGGTAAAACCTTAATTTTCATATTGTGCATTGCAATTGTGTATGGGGATGAACCTGCGCCTGGTAACCCATTTGAAATTGCATTTAATAATAATGGATCTCTTGCATTACATAAAATACCCACACATAATGCACCACCAATGAAAAAAGTTGTTAATCTAAAGAAAACACCCTTGAATGCTCCTGGTAAAACTTTTCTAGGATTAACAGTTTCACCAGCTGCCATACTTAAATATTCTGGACCTGCAATCATATACGAAGCACTAATCAAACAAGCCAACCACCCTTGGAACCTACCTAATCCCCCTTCATTAAAATACTCTAGCATGACAGGTGTATGTTTCCAATTTGTAAAACCAAATGCATGGTGTTGAGGATTACCACCAACCATTGTGATAAATGTGAAAAACATTAGACCAACAGCTAATAAGACTTTACCGATACACAACCAAAATTCAGCTTCACCATACCATTTAACAGCTGCAACATTAATTAAAAAGTAAGCAACTAGCTCACAAGCAATTGGGATACCTGGATTATAATCGTCAGTCCAGAAATGAATTAATGTGTTAAATAGCGTTAATTCGAATGGAATTAGAGCACATTCTAAAACCCAAAAATTCCAACTTGCCATAACACCAAACGCTTCATCGACAAATCTCTCAGCAAAGATACAAAAAGGTGCACCTTTAATCGGTAAATAACAAACCATCTCAGCACAGCAGCATGTGATTTCTAAAATTGGAACACACCACATTGAGAATCCTAACAAAAGCGATAAACAACCACCTGTTTTCAAAGCTGAACCAATATTAACAAATAAAGAAACACCAATAGTACCACCAATGGCAATAAGTTCAATTTGCCTCCGCTTTAACTTTCTATGGGTTCTACCTTCTTCGTATTTCCAGTATTCCGCAGAATCACCATCGGTCGAACCTGAGTCTGAATAAGATTCATCCTTGATATGAAGATCATCGATATCCTTTTTGTAACTTTGCTCAAGATCGGCGTTCGTGAAATCGTCGTTTGCAAAGCATTCATTGTACTCAACCATGCTCCCATCTTCATTTTCACTATGATCGTGTACATTGCTTAATTGACGCTCTAATTTGGCTATCTCTGCTCTAGATGATGCAGTATGAAAAGTTTCCGCCTGGGCATTCAAACAGTATTCGTTAGGTAACTCATGTGGACGGACTGGGATAAAAGTATCTTTAGCCAACTGGAAGAGACTAAATTTTGGCCTTGACTTGGTGTTGTTATCAGACATATTTGTTTTTTTTTATAGAAAGAAAAAAAATCATATTATTTTATAAAATTTGAATCTCTAGAAAGTGGCAAATGGCCAATTATATAGGAAACCCTGAGCCGTCAACCAAGAAAAAGCAAATTTTTAATTAAAAATCTGATTGTTCTATCCTGTCATTGATAAATGGCGGAGCGCTAAATAGCTGGGGATCTGAAGTGGATGCAAGCCCGCCTTATTCGGATCACCGCAGCTTTTTTTGCTCGATGCAAAACATGACATCGGCGTTTTCCCTTTCCATTTCAGGGTGGTGCACAGACGTGACAAACGTGCAGAGAATAAATTATCTCAAACTTACACATCAACTATAAAACACATATTTTTGATCAGTGTCTAAAACGACTGAAAAAACCTTTCTTCTTCTTTTTGTGAAGTAATTCATTAACACTATTACCACTGCCAGCGCTGAAAATAGTTTTCAGACTTTTATTAGTCTCATCGTATAGACTACTTGTACTTTTATTAGGTACTAAAGCCGGTGTATTATTGATAGTGGTATCTGTAGTTGCTGCCTTCTTTTTTCGGTTTCCATGTAAAATTTCATCGATGTGTGATCCATCTTTGGTATTTGGATAGTTTCCTGTACGTGCAACCGTTGATGGTATACTGAGCAAACTAACTCCAGAATCGGTTCTAGTTAATTGACTAACCTGCTTTAATGGATGTACCTTCGAGGTTTCTTTCCTACTCATAACTTTACTAATTGAAGGTTGTGTTGAAACAATCGAAGAATTTTCGGACTTGTTATTATGTGCCTGTTGATCTGCTAAATTGAATATACTAGATCCAAATTCGCCTGTAATCAAAGCAGACGCCATATCAATCGGTTCATTGGTTGCAGATTCGTGAATAGGTTTCTTTTTATGATCCAACATGTCAGTACTTTTGTTAAAAGTATTTGTTCCAGAAGTTGAACTATTATTCTGTGTACTTTTTGGAATTTTAAGCAGCTTGCTTTGACATTTCTTCTCGGTACCTTTTTCTTTGTTAATTTCTTCAAGTTCGTTAAGCTTTTTGAGTAATTGTTGAGCATGAATAGATTGTAGCATTAACTTTGAATCATTAATTAATGCACCAGTTTCAACAAATAATTCCAGGATGGTTTCACTAACATTTTGTACATTTTCGTCATTCAGCATATCTTTAAACGTTGGCCATTGTTTTAACTTAGTTTTCTTTCTTTGCTTACCTGTTTCTTCATATGCACTTGCATGGTTATATTTTACATTATCTTGCTGCTTATTATTCATACTAAAATTCTTAAACAGTTTGTTCATGTCTTCTCCATCATCCCCGTTATCACTATCATCGGTAACTTCGTATCCATTTTCATCCAGACATGCTGCAGTAATGGCTATATTATCACAATTAGCATCAAAATCATAATCTGGTGTGATCTCAGGTTGAACAATTTCATTCTCTTCTGAACCATCTGCTTGATTAACGTTTTTAGTTGATTGTGTATTTTTCGGACTCAGTTCACCGATTGATATTGTTGATTTTATTTTTTTTATAGCTCCAATGTCCAAAGGATCAATACCATTAACTTGACTTTCAGTCCTGGATTTTTCACTGGTTCGTTTCAAAATGTCTTTTTCTTTTTCATTGACACCACCATCAAAATTAGTGTTTGCTTGGTTGTTCTGATCATCATTACCTTCATTTCTTACAAAATCACTGTCAATGGTTGATCCTGAATCTCTTCTTGTATACCCTGCTGCCTCTAATAATAATGCTAAATCCATATCCAGATCATCATTACCTTTGACATCTAACAAATTATATATTTTATCAAATGATTCATCCTTAGAGTAATTTGAATGTTTTTCCAAACAAAGAATCAATTTACTTCTTAAAGATGATTCAAGTATACTCAAAACAACAAAAAATAATTCCAAAACTAAATCATACAACAATGGCATGTCTAATTGTTTTGTTGCTACCAACAAATCAATACCTGTTGGGAACAATTTCCAATTTGCTCCGATTTGACCACTATACATATACTCAACAATTGCCCTAACTGTATTTTTGGAATATGGTAGATACAGACATCTTGGTATACTTAATGGGTTAAATTTTGTAGCTGCTTCAATTTGTGCATCTGAACTGTAAACTAAACTTACTAAATCATCATCATTACCATTTGAAATACTATTTGGATCATTCATATTATCTAAAAATGTACTATCAGGACTAGAATACATAGATCTTGATTTCGCTTGGGAATCCAATTCATCGGGTAATACTGTTGGCATTGGTAATTGTGATGGTAATTCATCTAGTCTGATTGAAGGTAAAAAATTTGGTGGCATATAATCGTCAGAACTACTTAAACTTTCATTTGAAACCAAGCTCGAATGAAGTAATACTGAATCATTCTTATCAGTTGGACCAATAGGTGATAAATCATTCAATGATTTAGTCACCGTTAAAGATGGAGATAATGATTCTACTCCAGATGGATGGCTCTTAAAGCTATGGGGTCCTGAATGTGTGGACGAAGACGATGAAGATGCAAACGAGGTTCTAGATAACAATGAACTTCTACGCGTGTTCGCTTGCGCAATTTGTAAAATGTTTGATGAGTTTCTCCTTGAGATATAATTCAGATTCTGCGAGTTTCTTCTCGAAGGAGATGGGTTAGTATGAAATGAATTTCTTCTTGGTGACATGGTAGTTGTATTCCCTGTGGCTGCTAAATTACCATTTAATGAGCTTCTTCTTGATTGTGGTAGATAACCAGCAGAATTAAGATGTGAATGTCCCGTGCTATGTGAATTTCTTCGAGATTCTGACAATGATTTTATAGCTCTATTCATGGAAGATGTATGAAATAGACTACCAGAAAGTGAATTATGTCTTGAGTTGCTTGATGAAAAAGATATATGTCGAACTGGTGAAGAATCACCTCCTCTATTGGCTTTTTCCTGAAATGGGTATCTAAAATTTGGTGCTGTACCTGCACTATTTCTAGAGTTAACTGATGAATATTCATCATTATCCATGGAGTCGTTTGAGCTATATACACTTCCTTTTGATGAAATTATATCATAAGCTTTATGTTCAACAAAACACCTTGCATAAGCACTAGCAAATATTTCATCAAATCCACTGCCCCATCTTCTTCGACACAAAACCAATGGAACTGGTATAATTGTTCCATCAGAACAGACCAGGTCAAAATCGGAAAAGGAAGAGTTTCTTTCAAATGCATTTTTACCTATTGCTATTGCATATGGTGGTAAAACGGATTTTATCGAATTAATCTGTAACTGCTGAGCAACGTGGTATGCATATCCTGCAAACCCCCCAGTATGTCCAGGAAATGCATGGTATGTCTTATGGTTACTATTCTCTGAATTGGATGAAGAGACGGGATCTATTTTTTTTGTGGTATCTGCTTCAGGTATATCTGGTGATAGTTCTTTTGTAATTCTTGAGGCAGAGTGTAAATTACTTGAACTTGAAGAAGTTGAAAATCTACTTTTCAGTTGGCTAATAGAAGGATTCTTACCAAAGAAATTGGTAAATGGTAATGATAAAATAAGTAAACCATCAAAAAAACAAACAGAACCAGTTGTGTCTTGCATTTTTGTTGAGCCCAAAAACGCAGCCTTATGATGTGATTCCCAAACAAACCCTCTTGATAACTTGTGAGTGTATAATTTATGAAGGCAAGAAATATTAACCTTTGACCATGCAAAAGTTCTGTGATTGAATATATAAGCCGATATTTTCTTTTCTTCACCAATGTATCCAATCAATATCACATTCTCACCAAATAGACCTATTGTTGCATTATTCATACTTGATATACCGGAAATATCAAAATCAGCCTTATGTGGAAGTCTGACACCTTTCAACGATTCAACGAAAACAATAAAAGGCTCTAATGATTTAACATTGGGTGACTTGCCTGATACAATAAGTTTAACCTGATTGGAATATGTACATAATACTGAGTGAAATGTATTTTTAGACTGTCTCAAGTTTAAAATTATACCATTATTGTATTTATGGTCTAATTTTTCTAAACTGTGAAACTCTTGTAGATTTGGGTATCTATGAACTTCTAAATCATCATCAAGAACATCAAAAACTTCTACTTCATGTATATATTCTCCTGTTTCGTTTATACCACCAGTGACACAAATACCTGGATGAACCAAGGATTTATCAAAAAACTCCATATTAACAAGTACAGTTGATAAATGATCAAATCTTTTTATTATTTCAGTGTTATCATTTTTATAGTAACATTTCCAATTTTTATCTATTGTATCAAATCTCCATAAATCATTTAACACTTCAAGTTTGTTATCATTGTCAAATTTCAAACCTCCTATAATATATATATAATTATCGCAAATTGCCATATTGTGAAACATACGAGGTTCAGGTTTGACAGTAATTAGGGTAGAATTATTTGTTTTATAATGAGTCCATTTTCTGTTAATTAAACTTAATCTAAAACATTCAGATGATAAATAAGTGTTAAAATCGACCGACATATCAAGTTTTCCATCATTCATTTCCTTGAGCTTATTTGTAAATTCATCATGTATCGTATCTATCGTAAAATCTGAAGGTAAATTGATTGGTAATGTGCATCCGCCATATACAAAGATTCTTGAGTTGGATATATCGATGGTTGCGCCTGTTCTGCAATTCAACTTCATTCTAGGGTCTTCGTCTTCGGCGTTTGGCATGTACAACGGATAACATTTACTTGCTGACAAATCCATTGGAAACATTATTTGGTTGTGTTTTTAGTTTTTGGATGTCTTGAATTGTCTTCCTTCGGTTGGAAGACTTTGAATCTCTGCTCCGTCCCGATCCCAGTTGCCATCTAGCCAAACTAAAATCTTGAAAATCTTGAACAGCTTATCCAAAGCCAACTCGCGAACAATGCTAACATCAACAATTGTTTCGCAACATGAAAAAAGAAAAATGAAATATCAGGAAACCAGAAAATGAACGTTTTTTAAATGACATACCATATCTGCATCAAATCCAATATCATCATATATAACCCAATAACATCAAATGCTTCCATTATATCTTCTTAATGCCATCAAGGGTGAAACAGTTGTGGTTGAGCTTAAGACTGGTGGTATCATCAACGGTACTTTAGAAAACTGTGATTATTACATGAACGTAACTTTAACTAATGCTTGCGCATCGTTAAAAGAAAACGAACCATTTTATAAGATAGACCATATCTATTTAAGAGGTCAAACTATAAAATTATTTAAGATGGGTAACGAATTTATTGAGAAATTCAAGGAACAACAACAAAGAGAAAAAGATAACAACAATCGTAATAATAATAATAACAATAATAATAATTATAACAGACAATACAATAACAGACAAAATAGAAACTATAATAATAACAGCAATAATAACAGACGCAATAATAGAAACTACAATAACAATAATAATAACAACTCAAACAATAATAAATGGACAAACAGGGATAGTGTTGAAGCAAGAAATTAAATGTCTAAATTACAATTCAATAGGATGTTCTAATTTTTATCCTTTAACCTAGACTTAATATCAATGCTTTTGATTTCTTGTCTATTTTTATATACTATAAAATATTTGTATATTTATCCTGTGTATAAATAGTTAACCTTTAGTTATTTACTTTTATTGCTATAGAAAAGAACTCCAGCCCATAAATATGAGAGCTAAATTGTTTGAATCAGTCGCTTCACGAATTAATTCACGTACAACTGCTTCATCGCTTAAACCAACAGCTGATAACTTCTTCTTAACTGTTTCAATCGCAGTATTCGCTTGCGATCCCAAATCTTTCTTAACAAGTTCTTCTAACCTATATTCGTTTTCATCTTTGTTGACATATATTTGTTGTAGCTTTTTCTTTCTTAATGGTGATAATGTCCAATCATATAATGGATCATATTTGAGAATATCCAAAATACCACAGATATATGCTGTGTGACTTCTCAAAACCTTTAGGACATGTTCACAACTTTTACTGAACATACCATTAACTCCTGTAACACCCATACCATCAACTATATCTCTTGTTAATCTAAATGGTACTGTTTCTGGGATTGGTAATGATTTACCTTGATCAAAAGCAACACCAAAGTCAATATGGATAGGCTCACCTGATGATTTATCAAGTAAAATATTATTACAATGTCTGTCTCCAATACCTAAAATATACCCTGTTATCGATGTAGCAGCTATGCCATGACAATATACGCTTCGGGAGTCAATCCACATATCAGGTGATGTAAAATTATTGAAAAAGAACTCTTTCAAGTTTGGTGTTATCTTCTTGCATATCTCCTTAAAAACCTGAACTCTGATGCTCTTTGACTGATTTTGGACTTCTTTCATTTTGTTTCTTGCTGTATTAATATCCATGTCATCAGTTTCATGTAATGACCTTAAAATATCAATCAATGGTATAGAGTTCGGAACAAATTCGATAATACCTGCGTTCGGTCCCAATGGTAAAACATTATAAGTTCTGATTCTTAGCTTCCGCTTTTTTGTGTCCACATCCTTCCATAATAATTTGTTTACTTTTTCAAAAACTTGTTTCATAATAGAATCTTGACGAAGGTCATCATTTGCTTTCAATAACATTTTTTGCAACTCACCATTTGATAAAGTGATAGTCATAATTTTTGGTTGACTGACCCCAGACTGCGCAATTGTGATTGAGTTACTAACTTTGATGATAGGAAAGATGTCCTTATCTTTTTCGTAAGATCCAGTTTTACGTACTGGAATGCTTTGAACGGGTGAAGGAAATGATAGACTAGGTAAAATATTTGACCACCAATCACAATCTGGTAGTTTACTCATTAAAATTCTGCCTCCTTTCTTTGATGCTTTAATTTTAGCAATTGAGATTGATTTATCAGCAAAAGAATTAACCGAGTCAAGAATACTTGAAATTCCTTTGACGTTAAAATTAGTCCTTGAGTGATTTAAAAACCTCCAAATTTTATCAGCAGCTTTACCACGAGAAAGAGCTGCTGCATCTTCAGATGTTTCTATGGTTACTATCAAAGATTTTAATAAAAAAAGTGTATGGAAAGGATGTGATGTTGCAATGTTAATTATGAGTTTCTTTAGTAAATCTTGAAATATTGAGTTTTCATCTAGAAGCTTTGAAACAAGTTGACTATTCCATGGAACAAAATTACAAGTTGGTAGTGCCAATAATTCGTGTTCATCTAATTTAATGTCATTATGTTCAATCCACAACGAACAAAATCTATCAATATCATTTTCAATATATTCGTGATCGTCAAAGGCAATTGATTTAAAGTAAAAGTTAATTGCCTTCTCGATGTAATTATTCTTTTCAAAGATGACACTCTCCAGTTCGCTTGATAGAGATTTAAGTGTACGTTGAAGCCTTAAATAATCCTTCTTTGCAAGCTTTTTCTTTTCATCAGGAATCTCTTCTTTAAGATATTTGGCTAGTGCTCTCATATCGTTTTCAATAGTTTCAATTGATTGTTTCAATTTTACAGATATAGTATCAGATTCATGTTTAATTATCTGATCATCACAGAATTTACCAATTATATGATAAGTTAAACCTAAATCTTTATAGTTCTCAGTACCATCTTGTAGAATTTTAGAAATCGGATCAATATATTTGGTCATAATTATATTTGATGTTTGTTCTTTACATTCATCACACCAATTTGCCAAAACGGCCATCAAAAACACAGTGCTAACTTCCGTTATTGAAGAATTTTTTACTTTGACTGATTTATTCAAACTATCAGTTCTGATAATATCCTTCAATGTTTGAACTGGAAACCTGGTATCTGATTGTTGGGACCAAAATGCTCTAGCCAAATTGTACTTGGCAATTCTATTAATCGATTGATCTTTCCCTAAAAACTTTTCAGTTGCAATCTGATTTAATAAAACCGATGAATTAATTGCTTTTTGTGATGAGCCTTTTTCAGTCATTAAATTGTTATAATTATGTAATTCATTAACAATACCTAACCAACATGATTTATTCTGCAACAAAAAGTATGAATTATCTTTATGTGTATTATTGTTAGCCATAATGGAAAATATTGCACGTCTACTCAGCAAAATATTCTCAAATTCCTTGACTGTGGCATTAGTAAACCACTTTGTCGACTTATTAAAGGAATCTAAATGAATTTCAAATGAATAGTCATCCAAATTTGAAATTTCCTCAATTATGCTACAAATTGATAAAGTTCTAGACCAAGATTCCAAAGATTCAAATTTAGTAAACCCGGGTTTTTGAAATGTAGTAATATCCAGTTTCAAAAGCTTATTAATTACTTCGTCACAAACCGATTGGTGTTTGTACGGAAACTCATTGATCGTTTTCAGTATTGAGTAAATGCACTGATTTTCATTCAGGCATTCATTTGATGTAGATATATCCCATTGGTTTAGTTTCCATAATTGTTCATATAATAAATCCCTATTAGTATTTTCGAGGTCGAATCCAGAAACATCATTGGAATATTCATTTATAATGTTTGAGATTCCCGACCAGCCCATGTTTATCATACCGTGTGTAATTTTCTCAAGTGAGTTTGATCTTTCAGGGTTGTTGAAGCAGATATCTGATTCAAAAATTGCATTGTTAAACATCATCTCACTCCACTTAAGATTATTATTTTGTAAAATTTGCAAGCCGTAGTTTAGCTCAGGCACAATTGGAAGTCCGAATATTAAATCTTTGTCTTCAATACCTGAAAAAATTTCTTTCAAGACTGTATTATATTTAGAGCCGTTTAGAAGGACATCTTTTTCGATCACGTTTATTGTAGTATAATAATCTTCAAATAGCATCAATGCTGTTTTGTTTTTTCCAATATATATTGTTGCTTGGATAATTCTAGATATATTTTGATCATTAAAAATGGTAATAAATTTTTCATTTTTGTTTTTAGCTCCTATTCTTATCAACAATAATAACTCGACAAACATCTCCACGGCATTTTTTGGTAGTTTAGACACATCTTTGTCAAAAAAATCCTTTATCATTTTGCCTAGTAATCTACTACGTTTCAATGGTTGATTTTCAATAAAATAAAGGACTAGAGGACAAAAACATTTTACTGCAAACGTTGGTACTTGAAAAATGTAATTGGAAAGTAAAATAAGAAATGCTGATTGTGTCGATAGTTCATTAATAATTGAGAACAAAATATCAAGCAACCATTTTTCAAATTTGTATACCTTTATAATTGTAGAAAATCCATTTAAGGCATTTTCTAGATTACGATTATAGAATGACATTTTTTCAGTTTCAACTTGCTCCATTGAAAGGGACCATACATAATCATTCATTGGATATATATACTTTTCAAAAGATGCAAACAATAAATCATAAGAAAAAAAAGATGAAAGATTTTCTGATAATAAATTGTGTCTATAAATAATGACACCAACAATTGTTTCAAAGCAGTATTGTGAACGAAGTGACGATAATGGCATCTCCTGGATCATGAGATTAAAAATGATATCCAATGATTTTACCGCTTTATTAAAATTTATAGTGCTACTATTGATCAAAAGATAACTATTATACTCATTTGATTCAAAAAGAGGGTACTTTCCGGTATTCTGATAATAAGCTCCAATACACTTACCAATCCAGTTCAACATTAAGCCAGAAATTTCATTTGCATATTTGTTTTTCAAATTGAAAATGTTTTGAATAAATATTTGAGACAAGTTCAATTCGGTATTTTTAAAACTATTCAATTGAAAAGCTGGGTTACGCTCAAATAAAAGAGAAATGAACTGTATCATAAGCTTTTCATATTTTTCGTCTTCACAAATGGTATTAATTAAAGTAACCATATCTGGAATATTCCCAGAGTCATAAGATTCGACAGTTTCTAGACCAAATTTTAAAATAGTATCATACCTATCTACTTTGATTTCATCTTTCAGATTTAGCAACAACTTTCTCATTTTCCCATAATTTTCACAACTATGACAATAAAATAAACAGCTAATCAAAGTCACCCAAACACCAACTGGAAGATTGAAAAGACTGGTTTTATTATACTCAATCATAGATGCCAATATACCAGACGCATCGTTCATTAAAAAATTCTCTGATAAATATGGTGACAAATTTGTGGCTAGTATTTCACAGACATTAGGATTTTGAAAACCTTCGGGTGCTAGTAATAATAATAGTTTTAACTTCCTAATATGAATTTTTTTCTCTAACTTGAAAACAGATGATTCGATCAACAAAAGTAATTTTGATGTTAAATGATAAATCGTTGGAATTGTCCAAATGCTTTTGATACCACAAGTGTTTGCAAAAAACTGGACCATATCAATACAGCTTTGGGGTTTTATCTGTAGTTCATACTCGTCCAAAAACGGTAAAATGTCCGATTTCGTCGAAAAAAGTAAATCTTTCAACTCAGAATCAATCGTAGTAAATAGATTAAGTATGGTAGCTTCTGAAGAGCAGTCACATATTTTAAACAATTGAAAGACAACCAACAAAAATTGTTCAGTTAGTTGTGCCTTTAAATTTCTATTTGTTAGGAAATATTTATCTAAAATTTTGAATATCTTGTTTCTGATGCCATTGGATGTCCATGATAAGGTAATTGAAAGGGACATTGAGTCTTTCACAATTGACAACTCTTTCATATTGGTCAATATGCTGATTTTTGGTAAGATTTCACTACGATTATAAGCAAAATTCAAAGCGACTATTTCTTTGTATGTTCTTAAGCAAAATTCATCTAACGAATTAAATTCAAATAG
Organism: Pichia sp. NRRL Y-12827; assembly: GCA_030570315.1. Lineage (NCBI taxonomy): Eukaryota > Fungi > Ascomycota > Pichiomycetes > Pichiales > Pichiaceae > Pichia > Pichia sp. NRRL Y-12827. The sequence goes on from JAJLVN010000018.1 coordinate 64,414, forward strand.
TTCATATGGAAACTGTTCAATCTTTAATTCAAAGCTTTCCCAACATTTAAAAAATACTTCCTTAAAATTCCAAAACAGTCTGTTCGAGCTTGGTATATTGTTGAAATTTGTAATTTGTTTAATTGTATTTTTTAGATAAATTCTAATTTGTTGATAGTTTGACAACTCTAATAAGTTGCATATGATAGCGATGATAAGTAATTCATTAGATTTAGACAGGCAAGCCATAAAAACGCAGAATGTTGCTGAAGATTCAACTGATTGCTGAGGGTTTTTAAATGACTTAACAATCGTTGAATAAATGCCAAAGTGATCATGAACCATTGATTTAATGTAGTACATCAAGTTTTCTGAAAGTCTAAATTTGTTTTTGTTGCTCAAATTTTTGAAACAACTAGTAATAATTTCCATATTTAATTCCTTTTCAAAATCAACTTCAGAAAAAGTGATATTTTGATTGATCTTTATTGATAGTTTCAAAAATTCTACTAATGACAACTCTGAATGGAACATCGATTTTTGGTAAAGATGAAGCAAATATTCGTGAACTGATTTACCATCAGCTTTAGTATTATAAGATTTGGACATAGTGTAACCAATACGCACATCACCCCCATTATCCTCAGATTCATTGTTATACGTGGTGCTTTTATATGGCACCAACCAAACGTCTGCAGATAATCTCAATAATCTTGATATTATAACGATTGCACACTCGTAAGTTTTAGTTAAATGATTTACCAACAATGAAGTCAAATATTTAGACATTATATCCAAAACTTCTACATTTAAACGTATTTTAAATGATTCAATGAATTTCAAAATTTCATACTGAGTTGCCATATACTTTACTTCCAAACTAATTTTGGAAGAAAATTTTAAAGCACATTCAACCGCAGAATTGTAATCTGATCTTATACTAGTTAGCTTCAAAATTGCATGTGTAATCTTTTGTTCCATAGTATTGCATTTATAATAGAGATTCTTAAAGTTATATATTGAATAGTCCGGAAATGTGTCCCGTTTAATCTCATTGGCTTTTAATGGCATGAATGAATCAAAAACATCCATATCATTTTCAGTAATGGTGTTCATACAATTTTCAGAGTTTAGCAAGTGCAATGCTACATCAGAAACCTCACCAACTGAAATCAACTCCGAAATTTTTGCCAATATTTTCCTTTCATTTGGATGTATTTTTTGGATAATATCAAGGTATGGTTCTAGAACAGATTGAAAAGCATGGTTATTTTGCAAATCAAATTTTTCTTTTAATAAAAAATCAGTTTTTTGGGTCACATTTTTCAAGCCATCATCTGTGTTCAAATCAAATACATAATTACTCACAATGCACCAATTAATACATTTTGACGGGTCAACTTCATCTGGAAAAGTGTCGGTAAATTTTTCAAACAAAGCAAGTATTTTATTTTTAGTTATATTGTTAACTGCTAAAGTATCACCTTCTAATACATATTCTGTTTTATCATTAAAGTTTTCACATTCCAGTCTCTGGTTTTTCAAAATATATTCACATAATCTAAATTGATCTAAACAATCTGCAACAAAACTCAAAGAACTACCATTATATAGATTTTCCATATAATTCGTTACTTCAGACGATATTGAAATAACACCGTAACCTAAAACCCATTTCAAAAAGTTGAAAACAGGGTGTATATCTCTAATATCATCTAGATTGGGAAATTGATCAAATTTACTTTGAAGCCAATTGGATAATTTATGACTGTATAATTGAGCATCATAAATATTCAATGAATTATAAAATTTAATATTCTTGAACTTGACCTTCTGGCAAATAAATGAAGTAGTCAACCAAAACACCACAGATTCTGCACATATGTAGGAAGGTCCATTAATTTCTGACAGGTCAATGACGTTTTCATAATGCTGAAGGATAGCCTTATCCAAATTTATTGATGATTTTGTATCAGAGAAATGAAAAAGTGATAAATGTGATAGAAAAATACACGCTAGTTTAGACATGGAATAGTCCTTCAATAACTCTAAACAATATTTGTGTAATTTTGTAAATGTAGTGGTTTTTGTCAAAGGTGGACATTTGTCTACATTATCGTTTACTTGATAACTGTTCGAAATCGAATAAAAAACATCAATTGCTAAAAGAACCCAGTATTTTATTCTGTTATCCTGTTTTTCAAAAATATCCATTAATTTTTCTAGTAAATTTTCGTTGTTTTCAACAATGCTATTCAACAAAGAGTTTATATTAAAACATTCATTGTTTGACGATAGATAACCAAGATAAATTGCAAAACTTTGGGAAATTACAATACTGTAAGGAATAGAGGTAAATGTTTCATCCATAAGCAATGAAAGCATAAAATCTGTAGGATTCTCAAAATACTGTATGTAATCTGATAACTGAAATGGCAATCCAACTTTCATTGTTGCAGAGCGTTTCCTTTTGATGACATTTGAATTGGAAGGAGCAATATCTAATGCAGACTTTAGTTCAAAATACGCAATCATTAACCTACTGAATCCCAGACGTAGTAACCATGGAGTTGAATGTCGTCCTTTAGATAAACTGATATACTTGAAATGGAACCAATTATATTTAGATTTGTCAGGCATTGGAAAAATATGTAGATTAATAAAATTATTGTTAATTTCTAACTGCTTTTCAAGTGAATTATCATTGAACAAACTAAATATTACTTCTATAACTTTCCCTAAATCTTTTAAATGTTGATTTGGCGTATCATTTAGTACTTCATTTTTTCTTTTACCTGACGTAGAAGACCTGTAACTGATGGATTTCTCAATTTCATCCTCTGATATAACAATGCTGTCTTCAGCATCAGATGATGCAGCTATTACAGAAAAAACATCAGAGAACTCAGAAGATCTTGTAGAGCTTGTATTCATTTTTGATGTATTCATCAACTCACCATTCCGATTAAAATCCCAATTGTCACCTGTAATCTTATAAAAATTCACCAGACAAACAAAAGGCGGCACTAAGTTGATAAACATTGCCAATTCAGAAATAAATCTTTTTGATGTTACCGCTTTGACTTCGAGAATAAATTGAACACCAAGTTTATAAAACATATGGCAAAGCTTAATATCAGATGTTAATAAATCTAGCAAACATTTATTAATGATCTTAAAAATAAAGATTAACGATTCACTTTCTCTTTTACTATCACCAAACACATTCTTAAAATAAAGCAAAGTGATATTGAAAATTTGGAAATAATAGTTTTCATTTGTAGAGACACTCAGATTAGTGAAAATAGTGGATGATGAAGTATAAGATGGATTCAAAAACTCATAAAATATAGAAAATAACTCAATCACTAAATTTTCATTGACTGATGCAAGCTTGTTATGCGAAACAATAAGATTCAAGCACTTGAAAATATTAGTTAATATAAGTTCATAAGTTGATTCAAATAAGTGATCTCTAAAATTTTGGATTTTAATTAGATGACTTAAAGCTTTTGCAACGTTCAATGCAACTGGTTCAAATAATTGAAGTTCAGAGTTTATTGGGGTATAAGTTAAGTGACTTAGTAAAATTGTTATAACTTTCTCACTTTGTTTCGGCTTGTATAAAACACTGAATTTTCGACTACCTAAAATATAAGTGATTAAAGATCGAAGAATTGCAGATGCTTTATTCAATCTGATTTCAACAACGGTATTGGCATTGGATTTTTCATATATGATTCGGTCAGATTCCAAATATAAATTCAGAGATTCCACCAATTTTAGAAAAGAATTACAATCAAAATTATCGATTGCAGATGCTAAATTAAAATTTATATTTTGAAGTTTATCAAGAGCTTCATTTCTGTCTCGTATTTTGGTTGACAATAAACTCCCTGGAAAAAAGGTATAAAGTAAATGTTAGTAATTGTATAGTAACTAAATACGTTATTGAGCAATGTTTCAAGTAATAAATACATACGACATATTGAATCCATTGAACCCCTCAGCATTAGTTGAAGTATAAGTGGAAAAATAAACTATATATGGCTGAGTAAAAGATCTGGACTAAAGTTTTTTACTAAGAAGGAAATATTTGACAGAAACAGCTGAGCAATTTTGTTCAATTGAAGAGATTCGTGAAAATAAAACATCAGAATTCATGCTAATAAATTTAAATGACACAAGCAGGACTGAATGAAAGTTATAACGAGTCACATCAGGGTTCAATAAAACTACAAGTTGTACATTTCAAACTCTAAAAGAAAAAGATCCTCATTCAATTTATAATTTACTAAATCTAATGATGACGAATTAACGATTTATTAATGTTTTATACAAAAGGTGTAAACGCATTCCTTGCACCAATGATATTATCTATTTAATTATTATTATGTAAAATTAATTAACTTAAACAACAACACCAGAGTTAGAAGCAATTCTTGGCCATAAATCAGCACATTCCTTTGCAACTGGACCAGTAATAGCAGAACCCTTCATTTCACCCTTTGGATTGACAATAACACCTGCATTATCTTCAAAGTAAAGATAAGTACCATCTCTTCTTCTCCATGCCTTTGATTGTCTAACAACAATAGCTGGCATAACCTTCTTTCTTAATTCAGGCTTACCCTTCTTAACGGTAGCCATAACCATATCACCAGCTGAAGCAGCTGGTAATCTGTTTAATCTTGCACCGTTACCCTTGACAGCCATAACGTATAAGTTTCTAGCACCAGAGTTATCTGCACAGTTCATAACTGCACCAACTGGTAATGCTAACTATAGTAATAAAAAAAAGAATACAATGTTAGTATTTTATTCAAGTGTATAATGATTAAGTAATCTAAATATGATGTTATTATTACAGATTCTTGAAAATGTACAACTGCTACTAAAAACTGAACTTGTATGTTAAATTGAACATGATTATGTGCAAATTCTATTCACTTCAATAAAATCTTTTAACAAGCAAATTTTTTATGTCATTCAGTTTCTCAAAAAATCTTTATTTAAACAAATAGCTATCTGTGAGATGAGTTGGTTTCTATTGTTTCTTTTTAATTTAAAATATCTTTTTTAATTAACAACTCATACATCGTGGTGATTATATTATTCGGCTTGTTGAAAATATAACAAAAAATCTAAGCACAAATTCATTCCAATACTTTATTTATTCCATTTTGCATTTACATTCTAATAACATTATTTTTGATATTCTTGATCATTTCAAAATAGTTTCATTTTTCAATTAATTTAATAAGAGTGATACATACTGACATTCTAAACTTAGTACCTTGAGCACCGGAACCAGACATCTTGTTATATGTATATGTGGTTTTCTAGACTTTCAAAAAGATCTTGAAATTATGATTTTATGTAACTTAGTAAGAAGTATGTATTTTTTTTTCACCAACACCAAACTCCTCGCTACCTCCTGCTCGCCACTGAATGAAAACGCAGTCACGCTGAGTTTAATTTTGTTGAGAGACGCACGCGAGCTTTTCTAAAAATGAAATTACATTATTCAAACATAACCCTGATTCCATGCACGTGATTATGTTTGAAGAAGTGGACTCAAACTTAACATTTTATTACAACTCCAAAATTTAAAATCATACATTTTTATTCAAAACCCATATAAATATTCTATACATAGAAAAAGATGAAATAAACAAAAAAAAATTAAAGTAATAGCATTGTTAGAATTTTCCACATTTTACATATAAGTTTTTTCCATAATTGATGTGTTCTTTAGTTTTTAATATCGATTAGTCCGGTTGAAAAATCATGAAATCATGAATTTTCAACTAAGAATTTAGTCATTGTAAAATTCATGTAAGTATTCTTGAACGTAACTTGCAGCTCTTTTAAATCGTCTTTCACTATATTTTTGGAATATAGTAGGATGATGTGTTGTTGACATACAACAATCTTCAAGAAAATTAGCAAGTGGAATTAATTGTTTAGATGTATAACCAGTATAATAAACATGTGCTTCAGTCCAATCACCACGAGCTAACATTTTACGGGATAAAAATTGTGCTCCGGCAGCTAACCAACTTGGTGGTGATGAAACAAGGCTTGCATCCATTATGGTGATTTCTAAAAAGTACTTTGCTAATGTTCTAATTTCATTATCATAGTCATCAGCCTTTGAACCACGTCTAAGAAAAGACATTGGACCTGGCCAACCAAATTCAAATCCTAAAACTTCAACCATATATCTTTCGGCACTTAAAAAGGAATCTCTTGAATATTGATTACCAACCATGTAAATCATTTGAGAAACTGTTGGAACATTGATTTCTTCATACTTTGCAGCTATAAACAGTGCAACTGCACCGCATAGTTGAAACCTTGATAATGAAATTGATTTCTTTGACAAAAATCTATCTATTATATTAACTGCAAGAAATAGAGTTTCTGGTAACAAGTTAAATCTTGAGTGAAGTTGAACCATCCAGTCCATCAATGTTGATCTATGTTCCCATGTCAATTCTTCCTGTCTATGTTCTATGTACCTTGGATCTGGTTTATATTTTATTTCTAAAGAATGCAAGTAATTGAAAATACGATTACCATATTCTGCAACCATTGTAACATCATAAGTGTCTTCATCGTTTGGATCTAATGTGTCACGAGAAAACTTTGCATAAACTTTATCGATTTCATTTCTAATTGAATTGGTAAGAATCGGTGAAAGTCGTTGGTCTGATATTTCATCCTCATTAAAATCATCGGCTGTATCAAGATTTTCGTCGACTATTTGACGTTGGTGATCAATATGAGAAGTTTCCATATCTCCATAAACGTTTTCGTCTTCATCAGTTAAAACAGGCGATGTTGGAACTGATCTTGTGATGGCATGTGTATTTTCGTCCAAAACGGGTATTCTATTTCTGGTTTGTTGATTTGAAATTTGTGATTGCTGTGATTGTTGTTGAATTTGCTTACTTTGATTATTATTGCTGTGAGTTTGATGGTTAGCATTATGGAAATTATTTGATGAATTTAGTGTATTGTCTGAAATCACCCCTAAAACTGTACGTGAACGAGTTGTAGTTGTTGGTTCTTGTTTATTTGTGCTACTATCTAATGGTTTTGGTCTAAAAGTTTGATCATTATTCTCATCATTAGCAATAGATGATCTAGTAGTTGCTGATTGTCTAATTGACATGATTAGTAAATTATTCGACTATGTAAATTGAACGGTTAAAGAAGTGAAAAAATACTAAAATATACTATTGAATATATTGGATTATTATTCTATTAGATACAGCTATTTTTTATAAAACCTGAATTGATCCAATTGATAAGAAATTTAGGTCTTGAGTCACTAGTTTTAATAATGAAAAAGAAAAATTGCTAATTGATATTTATTTTGCTTTGCTGTATTAATGATTTCAAATAATAACTTAAAATGTGATCTGTAATTTTAAGTTGTCAAGAATTAAATGTCTTTAATTGTTTAAACTGTAAGACTGGTATGAAAGTATGAAAGTGAAAGAACGATTGATGTGTTTCTTATTGATAATAAACACAAACAAATTGGGTCAGTGATAGTGAAGAACTTTTCTTATAAGAAAGAGGAATAGAAAAAGTTAAAAGAAAACAATAATATAGAGAAGATTTCTAAGTAAAATGATTGTTGTTGTGATTTTTGTTTGAAGGTTAGCGATCAAACTCCCTAATAGTTTTACGTGGATATAGGCAGTTTCAAAATTCTCTAGCCAAGTAGTTGTTAGAAAGAAACAACCCAAAACAGGAAATGGAAAACAAAGAAAAAAGTAAACAATTTGAACAAACAATAAAAAAGTGGGACCTTCTGCTCACCTTTTGTTGATGTTTTCCCTTTTTGGGCAACACCTTGGATTGTACGCGCTCAGACTTACCTGCCCTCCATTCGTTCTTCTTAGAAAAGTACAGTCTAATGTGAAAGGGCGATCTACACTTTAATATCGTGTTCATTTACTAGAGGAGGGTTTGCTTGTTGAATCTTTTTTTTTTGTAGTCTTAACACAATAATTTGAACTGATCCTAACTAACAGTAAAGTCATTGGTTTTTATTATGGGACACTTAGTAAAAAAAACCGTGCTGCGAGGACTTTTTCCGAGGGGCTCTGTTTTTCTACTTATCTGGTTCCTTTCAAGGGCTTATTGTATAATATATAAGAAAAAGTTCATTACTGTACACTTTCTAAAAAGTATTTTGACATTTTGATTCAAGATAATATGATATTAATTAATTGTGAATATAAGCTTACATATACAAAATCCAGATCAAGCGTACCTGTATCTCTTATAGTAGGATTGGTTGTATTTGTAGAATCTCATCTAAATCCAATTCATCAAATAGCAACATTAAATTAATGAATTGAGCTTGAGATTATTACATATCAAAGGTAATATTATCTACGATTATGTTTACTGAATTGTGCGTCTTTTGAACTCCTAGATTTTTTGTATATTGACAAGATGGGTTTAACTCTTTAAGCTCTTCCTTCAGCATAATAGGTGAAAAAGCTTTTATTTTTATCGACGCGTCGCTAAGTTTTTTATACTAAAAAATTATTTTTCTATTTGAAATTTTTCAATCTTTAAACTATCACTACAATAAAAGTAATCAGAGAAACCCAAGGATGCCATTTACTAATAGAAAGAAATATATTGAAGAAGGAGATCTTGTGCTTGTATATGTTTCTCGTACTATCATTAAACCAATCTATGTGAAAACTGGTGAAAATTTTAATACAAGATTTGGTTCTTTTCCCCATGATTCAATGATAGGTCTTGAATTTGGTTCGCAAATTACCACACCAAAAGATCGTGGATTCGTTTATTTGCTACAACCAACTCCAGAACTATGGACAATGTCACTACCTCATAGAACTCAAATTGTTTACACGCCTGATTCGAGTTATATTCTACAACGTTTAAATGTTACAGTTGGATCGAAAGTTATTGAAGCAGGAACTGGTTCAGGTTCCTTTACACATGCTTTTGCAAGAACAGTTAATGATGAAGGTAAGCTTTATACTTTTGAATTTCATGAGACAAGATACGAAAAAGCAAGGGAAGAGTTTATTAAGCATGAGTTAACAAATACAATCATAACTCATAGAGATGTTTGTAAAAATGGATTTGAGATTGAAAATGTTCGATTAGATGCAGATACAGTTTTCTTAGATCTACCAATGCCATGGGAAGCTATACCACGTTTGAAAACTGTTACTGCAAAGGATAGAAAAATAGGCATTTGTTGTTTTTCACCATGTTTCGAACAGGTTGTTAAAACCGTTGAAGCTTTACAAAATGAAGGGTGGGTAGACATAGAACTGACTGAAATAGCTGGTAGATTATGGGAAGCACATAAATCGATGAAAAGAGATGTTGATGACGCGGTTAAACGTTTAAGATTTGTTAGTGAGAGGCAACGTGAAGGTTTAGAGTTAATAAGAAATGGTAGACATCCGAAACGTGACAGGTCATCAAAGGAAAAAGATTATGGGTTCAATCCTTTTGGTAAAGGTAAGCGTATTATTGAAGGAGAAGATGCATATGATTGGTTTGATGTTTCGAGAACTGAACATGAAATCAAAACCCATACTTCATATCTTGTTTTTGCACATAAATTACCTACAGTTGTTACAAAAGATAAACAGTAATGGGCATAAATCTTTTGTAAAAGTAATATAGAACCAATCTAGTATAATATCATAACTATTAAAAATCGTAAACAATATTTAGTATCTTACACGAGGATGAAATTCATGTACAATGCATGTAAATTGAAATCTCCGAACTCGCATCAGAAGTAAATTTTGAACACTATGTGTAGCTTTGCATTGCCTCTCTTCTTTTAAGTACATATGTACATGAATAAGCAAAACTCGATATGATTAATAGGGTGAACTTAAAACTAATTAATCAAACAAACAAATCGATCAAAAACAGTGGTGATTATCGTTACTTATCCACCTTGTTCAACAAACCTTTCTATAAATCGACATTTTTAAAAGCAAATCCATTACTTGTCCCACAACTCACACTTGCATCACAATTGAAAACAAATTTGATAAGAACTTTCAGCACAAGTTTATCAAATTTTGAATTCTACCGTACGCCTAAAAATTCAATTTACAATGGTAATATACTTTCCAAGGTTTGGCACCGTATTCCGGACAATATTAAATTACTGGGATTAGTCGGAGTTTCAGCGTATTTAGTTGTTTTCGTTGCTTTGCCAATTGCAATTATGGTGGTTCCCCCAATCATCATTGGTAGCTGGCTGTTTATCAAAACGAACAAATATTTCAAACAAAAGACATTAAAGAAAACATGGGATAGTATTTCTGATTCGACATTAATATATTATCCAAAGGTTGAAAATACTAAGTTATTTGTACAATCGCCGGATCAAATAAACAGCAATTTAGCAAATTTTGAGATTAATAGACTTATAGATGCATTTTGGAGCAATGAGCAAAATATTAATGATGTTTTCAAGATTAAAGATATTGATAATCTAGCACTAGGTACATTGGATGCAATTGAATATAATTATAATTCAACAAGCGTTGTCTTTGCCGATGATTTTTTAATGTTAGTTACACAGCAACGCTCTTTATATGACAAATCCACACAAAAAGAAATTGCGAACGTAATTTTATCATTGAAATGTCTTACAACTCCACTTTTTGAAGATATTGACCCAAGTGCAAATATTGGTAAAAGTTTAGTACAAATTGAAGTTATTCCAAACAAATTATTTGCTAAATCTTTTATTTTCAAAACGCCATCTGTTTCAACAACTAAAACTGATAACATGGATGACTGTAATGATCAAGACAATGATGAATTTATTAATGTTAAAGGTAAAACGACAATTTTATAATTCTAAACAGAAAATTACTTGTATATATATAAATATAATCAAACATACAAAAATACTTATAATTAGATTAATTTAAACGCATTTCTATTATTCGGTAGTTCTTGGCTTTTTCTTTTCAGCTTCAGCTGCTTTTTCATCTTCAATTTCTTTCACTATAACTTCAATTTCGTCATTTGTCATTGCTCTTGGGGATTTTGCGGGTTTCATCACAGATATTTCGATATTCTTTGCACCAGTTTGAACAACTTCTAACAATGCTTTAATTGCTAATTTTATAGTATCTTGTTCGTTTAATGGATCGTCCTTCGGATAATTTTTTTCTAAAAAGTCTCTAACAGTTTTACTACTTCTACCAACTGCTTGTGCTTTCCATGCAGAATATATTCCCGAGGGTTCAGTTTGATATAATTTTGGAATATCATCATTTTTATCAAAACCTGCGATTAAAGTTGAAATACCAAAAGGTCTTGCACCACCACTTTGAGTATATCTTTGTTGAACACCAGCAACATATCTTGTAAGATATTCAACACTAACTGGATCTTCTAAAGTCAATTTATGGGATTGTGCCTCTACTCTTGCCTTGTCAATTAAAACTCTTGCATCTGCATTTAAACCAGCAAATGCAAGTTGAACATGATAATCGATTTTATTTATCTTTGTTGGTGTAATTCTTGGATCTTGTAATTTTAATGTAGTTCTTCTTTCACATGCTAACACGACTGTATCTGACCCCTTAACACCAACTGCACATGTCCCTCTTTTTACAGCTTCAAGAGCGTATTCAACTTGGAAAACATGACCATCAGGACTATAAGTAATGAGATGTTAAATGTAATATAAATGTTAGTATTCATTTAGTTTGCTAGCCATAATAACATTGAAAAATCATGAAAATAAACTAGACTTACCTGAAAATAGACAATGCACTATCGTAACCACTCATTTTGTGTACTTTTAAATATCAATTTATTAAGGAGAAGCAGTTGATTTGCCTTCAGTAAATTGTGAAATTGAAAGTTTGAGCTCAGCTCGTCGTGGTGCGTATACAGAAATTTAGAAAATATTTGACATGAATCTTTCAAAATTCACAGATTACTTATTCCTTTTCATTCATATATCACTCAATATGAAAAATGGAAAAGATAATGAAAATTTTAGTACTAATAAATCTTCTTCTAAAACAAAGCAGTTGTGGGAACAAAATAAACAAGTTGAAAAGCAAGGTAAGAATAAAAATAAGAAGAATAAAGAACCAAAAATACCGACAGTCATACCAAAGAAAGATCATCACCAAAGGGTATCGTATTTGTACAAACTAGGAACAGTAATGATGTTTCAACAATTAGAATCTGAATCGAACGAAGACAGAAAAGCAATAGATACATTATCAAGAAAATATTTAAATCATATGGATTTAGTCAGCAAGAAAGCTGTTTTGAAACTACATCCAAGTATTAAACGTTCAGTTTGTAAAAAATGTTCAAGATTGCTAATTGATGGACTATCATCAAGTACGAGAATAAAAAATGGTTCTAAAAAACAATTGCCACGTTGTGATATTTTAGAAAGAAAATGTGAATGTGGATGCATTAAAAGATTTCCGATTGGTAAAAATCTTAAATATACGTTATTCACAGAAAGAGAGGATATAATTTCTGATGAAGAAGCAAAATAAACATCACCATAAACTTTTGTAAACCTTTTCTAGTAGTAAATTACAACTTTATTAATAAACATACAAAAAAAAATGTAAACTGGTATTCATTATTATATTATTATAATTTTGTATTATATCCACCAACAAAAGCACCCTTCTTTGAAAGTTCTAGAGTTTTATTCCTTGATTTAAGTTTTTCGTTTGAAATATTTTCCTTAAATTTGTTATATGCATCAAAATAATTAATTTTAGTATATCCAACAATTGCATTATCTTCAAAATCAATATCTAAATCACCCATCATCAGAATATTTTCACCTCTAATCACGTAAATTTGTTGTATAGAACTTTCAGCATATTCTTTCTTATCTGTAAAATAAATTCTTTCAATACTATCATGAATTACTAAATTACCAAATTGGTCAAAGGTTCTTAATACTCCAATAATTGCACGGCCATCAACTAAAATTGCACTGACTTTACGATCAACAAATCCAATAATTGCAGCAGCTGTTGTAAAGGGGTATGAT
>JAJLVN010000018.1:77579-175316 GCA_030570315.1 Pichia sp. NRRL Y-12827
TTTTTTTTTTTTTTTTTTTTGAGATTTTTTTATGATTATATATACAAACATATTTGATTATAAATCGTATAATATTATAAAACATAATAAAAAAATAAACTTATCGAACAAAAAGTATGTCTAATATTATGTACAAGAATGAATTAGTGTCTCTTAAAAAAGTAATTTACAAAAATTCACTTGCTTTTCTTCTGTATTCATTACAATCTCTTAACCATTGTCTATAATCATTCAAGGAACCAATTTTTTCACCATAATAATCAGGAACAGGATTATTCATACTTTGTCTGGATGCATCAACTCTCATTTTAGCAATATGTTTTAAGAATAATTTTTGCTTTATACGATAAGTAGACATTGTTTGTCTATTCAAAAGTGAGAATAATGGATCACCGATCAATGAGGGACCAAACATGAATCCAACAAATCCTGTACATAGAATGGCACCTATATAAACGGTGAATATATCTAAACCGAAGATAGTTTCAGTTGGATCAATTTCAATTTGTGAGAAATAAGAAAATGATCCAGTCATTGTCAACAAAGCAGCTGCGATGGAACCTATAAATCCATAACGTCTTTGAGTTTTTCTTAAGTTCAGGAATTGAGTCCATGTCATTTCTTTAGACTTTGCCAGTGCTGCTGATTTAGATAATGTTGAGTTAAAACGTGTAAATAAATTAAGTGGTAATTTCTTCAATGGTAGTGATGATCTGATAGATCTAATACCAATACTTCTAGCTGCAAACATGGCGTAACTGTGTGCTTGTTGTTGGTTGGGCTAAGGATTTATCACGTATTACAAGATTGTATGGTCTACTTTTGTTGAGACCACTCCAGACAAATCGCCCGGTCAGGATAAAAACAAAAAGAAAATGCGAAAATCAAAATCAAAATCAGAATGAAAAAATAAGGGAAAAATTAAGAAAAAAATTAAAAAAAAATTAAAAAAAAATCCGTAGTTAGTTGGACGAGGGGAAAAAAGGATTGGAAATTGATATAAATCAGGTGGGGACAGAAACAAAGACAAATCTGAGACAAATTCGCAGTGGCAAATGTCAAAAAATTTGACATGTATATGCGAGATTTAAATGAATTCTTCAAATATTTGATTTAAACTAGTTATAGAAAAGATTTATATAAGTATGAATGCTATATATATTAATTAATATGATTGCTGGTATATATTTAAATGACAGTTGATTATAATCTACTAAATTATTTATGAATCAATGTTTTCTAAATATTCAGGTAATTTGTAAATTGGGAAACCTTCAAAAATAATCTTGTAAGTAGCAATAAATAGCGGGAATTCATCAATCTTCCCTTGGTTTGAAAGGAATTCGTAGACTTCTTGACAAGTGTGGATACCTTGACAAGATTGACCATTTAATAATAATTTTTCAGCTTCTTGTGCAGAACAGTTATTCTCAGCCATGTATTTACCAACTTTGTTGTTACGACCACCTGAACAAGTTGTAATTAAATCAGCAACACCAGCAGATTCGTGTGTAAAAGTTTCAGATTCACTTGTCTTAAAGAACATATCAGCAAATTTAATAGTTTCAAATAAACCAATTCTCATGATAGCAGCCTTGGCATTTTCACCCCAGCCTAAACCTTCGACAAAACCAGCAGTCATTGCAATAATATTTTTCAGCGCACCGGCAATAGAAACACCGACAACATCATCAATGACTCTGACGTGGAAATAAGGTCTGTGGAAAACATTCTTAAGAGTAGCATGATCGAAATCAAATCTCTTACCTCTGAAATCTTTTGGAATGGCATAAGCAACAGTGGTTTCGGACCATTTACATTGGGCAACTTCAGGAGCTAAGTTAGCACCAGATAAGACACCACAATATATACCTAATTCTTCGGAAATAGCAGAAGATAACAGTTTACAACCATCAGGATTAACTTGTAAACCCTTTAAACATGAGATTGCTCTAACAGTTGGTTTTATGTGGCCCTTTAATTGAGAAACAATTTTTGGTAAAAATTGGTGAGGGATGTTGAAAACTAATAAATCGGCATCGCCACAGGCCTTAATGAGATCTGGTTCAGCAACTAAATTCACAGGTAATTTAATACCTGGTAAATATTTGACGTTTTCATGTTGTGTGTTAATAATTTCTGTTAATTTTTGACCTTTGAACATTTCCTCAAAGACCCACATTTTAACAGTTCTACTAAATTGCATTGGTCTTTCGACGGTATTCTCAGCAATAACTTTAGCAATTGTGGAACCCCAGTTACCAGAACCAATAACTGTAATCTTGAATGGAGTTTCTGGATAATCTTCAGGATCTAAGTCGGTTGAATCCTTACGTCTTGGTTGCATGGTAGAAGAAAGATTTGATAACCTTTCCGCAGCATTAGTTGAGTTGACAATTGAAGAGTTTGTGGAGGATGATTGGGACATTGAAGCAGACATCGTGTGTATATATTTGAATGATGTGTTAATGGATTGTTTGGTGATAAGAGAATTAAAAGATCTACTAAAAGTGAAGAGCTTAAACATCTGGAACATGTGGGAACAGGGATGTATTTATATGGAGAAGCAACGAAGGCGAAAATCAGAGATAGCACGTATCTCCAGTGAGAATTTTTTTTTTACCAGTGCTGTCAGAGTCTAGCACGTTAATCTCGATAAAGAGGCTGCGCGAATAGGGCCCATGGCTGATTACATCATTCCACCCTCATTCTGAGTAATCTTTTTAATTCTCGCCGAGAAGGGCCACTGTCACCGTCGCGACCGCGTGCGGCCCCAGCGTTTCCCATCTTTTCCCACAAAAAAAGTCCCAAAAGCGCGTCTTCCCACCGGAAACTCTCGCTGAGGGCCGTTGCCGCCCACGGGCGCACCACCAGACGTCACCCAGAACGGGGTGCACGCATGTTGCACGCCCATTAGCTGTGCAACACCGCCTGATGCACAGAAAAAAAGCACGCGAGGGCTGCGTAACCGGTGTGACGTAGTGGTTCGTTCATAGTAGGATCCCGACAATTTGGATTGCGTTTTTGTTCATGCGCTTTCCCAAAACGGATCCATGCACAAGAGCCATTTTATCCAATTTATCGATTTTTCTAGCTATATTGTTTTATGTGAATCAAACGTGAATCAACGGAGTATTCCCGAGAAGTACAAGAATTAACTTCCCTAGTATGCTCTTTGGTGTTTCCCTTTTTCATACCAATGTTAAAATGTTAGGCTATACAGAGAGATAAAACAGGATCGATACACAGTCACATGTAAACAAAGACAAACACACACACATTTACAAACACAAACAAAAATACAGATCTCTGACAGCATAGGAGTTACCCATTACCTAATACTATTACGTATCTTCTTGTTTTCTTTTTAATATCCTGCAGTACCAAGAGTGGTTCCTTCACCGGTGACGCCACTGAGAACAACACCGTTAGTTTGAGCGGTTTCAACGACCTTCCATAACGCTTTTCTGAAAACATTATCTTTGTCCGCATCAAAACCTTCACTTGCTTCACTCATTTCAAAATCACCACCTTTACTAATAACATTACCATTTTCACGTCTTAACTTAGAATATTTCAAATTTCTTTCTAATTTCTTTGCTTTCTTATTCGATATAACTGTATTTGCAATAACTCCACCTCTGTTGTTATTTAAAGGCACTATTGCTGTTGTACCATTGCTTTGTTTAATAATTGTAACTGATTGTCTTGAGCGATTAGCACGTTTTTTACTTGCTAACTTGGATTTTCTTTGACGAATTAAATTGTCCTTTGGCTTATTAATGGAGTTTTTGGATGGCATGATGATTATTAAAAAGCGCTATATCTTTTAACTGTCCGAAAAAGAAAGAAAAGAAGAAGATGTCATATTATGCTTTTAGAATTGCAAAGAGAGAAAAAAATTTTCTTTCCAAGTTTGATTTTCATGTTGAAAATTTACTAGTCTTTTTACGTAATTACGACAAGAATATTGTTGTGATATTTTAATATGTTTACACTTTATCTGAAATTAGTGGTATTATTGTCTAATAATCCACTTTATATATAAACAAAACTTTGATGCTAATTTTGATAAACTTAAAGAAACCAATTTTCAATTTTTTTAAAAGCAATTTATTGTTTTTAAAAAAATAAGTGAAAGAAACAATACACAAAAAATAATAAAAACATAAAAACTATCAACAAAACCACCTTACATAATTTTTTCAACTTTGACAGCAATAATGTGTGTGTTCTTAATCACTTCATTTATTGAAACGTGTTTGTAATATGTTAATATAAAGGGCACAATTTTTCCTCTCTAGTTTACCTACACAGCTTTTGTGTTGCTACTTTGATATCAGTTCATCGTTTAAGCTTACGTACACAATCAAAGTCAAGCTCTTTTAAATTCAAATACAACTAAATTATTATATAGCTTTATACAATCTAAAAAGAACTATTCATTTAAACCTCTTTTAACTAAATTCTTATCAACTTCATTTCGTAAATATTCAATCATCTTTGCAGGATCTTCAGCCTTGAAAACAGCAGTACCGGCAACGATGACATTAGCACCCGCTTCAGCTGCAATTTCAATTGTACCTTTACCTAAACCACCATCAACTTGAATATTCATATTTGGGAATTTGGATCTTAAATCTTCAACTTTTGGCATCATATCAGCCATAAATTTTTGACCACCAAATCCTGGTTCAACTGTCATGATTAATGCCATATCTAATAAAGGTGCTAGTTCATATAAAACTGAAACATCAGTACCCGGTTTAATTGCACATGCAGCTTTCATTCCATTGTCTTTAATCAATTTAATTAATTCAAGTGGATTTTTAGTTGATTCATAATGAAATGTATATTGATCACCACCAGCACTAGCAATTTCTGGTACCCATTGTTCAGGGTTACTAACCATCATATGACAATCAAAGAAAAATTTACCTGGTCTAGTTGAATCCCTTGGAACTGATTTTCTTAAGGATGAGATGATTGGTGGTCCCATAGTAATGTTTGGAACAAAATGTCCATCCATAACATCAAGATGAACCCAATCGGATCCATTATCAAACATACGATGACAATCACATCCTAATTGTGAAAAATCCCCCGCTAATAATGATGGTGCAATAATTGATTTAACCATGGTGAAATAGAAAAACTGTCAACAAGTGTGAATGGATTCAGTACTTACTTAGTGAGTAGCTGTTCTTAAATAATCAACACCCAAGTGTTTAGAACATTACAATTCAAGCTTAATTGTCGAAATGCAATCGGTGTGCACTGAGCACTGACTATGAAAATCCGATTTTCCACAGATTCGTTTGGTTGGTTTCGCACCACGAGCGGCCTAACAGGCACAGTTTTAAGCTACTTTAGTCAAGGTAAAATGAAAATGATTAACGTAAAATAAATATAGTTAATGTAAAATAATACAGTCAATGTAAATATAAAATATAATAAAGATTCCATAAAATTATTTTGTTATTTATAAATTTTTTTTTTTGCCGAGGAATAATAGATTGTTTCTTTAATTGAAATACAAGAATATGTGATTTTCTTGTCTAGTTTTCAGACTTATAAACCTTGTTCATCTAAAGTCTTAAAATACATTGGCTTTGTAGTGCTATCAAATTTAACACCTCTTTCTAGTAATTTTGAAAATGCAGCTGCAAAATCCTTAAAACATTTATCTTGATCTTTTGCATATACTTCACAAATTTTCTTAAATTTATCATCAAACTTTAAAGCCATATCCGCTGGTAACATCATTAATGAATGTGAGCCTTCATCTTCGTATTGTTTTTTACCATCCCATTTCTTAAACTTCCAGTTTTCATCTAATAATAACTTGAAATATTCGTTACTAACGGTAGTTGGTGAAAATGTCCATGGTCCATCATAACCAGAAAAATTTGTATGACATCTACCAATTGAGTGACCAACACCAATTAATGCAACTAATTCTTCATCTGTGAATCCTAATCTACTGGTGAAAACCTTTCTAAGGTAATCACCTGAATCTTCAGAAGCATTTGGCAATCTACCATATGGAGGAGATACATCAATTGATAAATCAGTTCTACCTGGTCTCCAAGCAATTTTTGGGCCTTGCATTTCTTGAATACCAACAACACCACCCAGTGTATATAAATCACCATGACTTATATCTGGATATTTCTCCTTGATTGATTTCAGGAAATCTGCAGCTGTAGTCAAACCCGCATTCTCAGGATCTTGTTGTTCAGTTTTATAACGGAAAGTACCAGCATATGAACCACCTTTCCTTTCAGATTTGTCGTTTTGATCATATGAACCACAATTATGCCATGCAAGTCTAACTAAGATTGGACCATATGATCCATCATCATAGTCATCTTGATCGATCAATTTTTGTGCAATATCATTATAAACTGATTGATAATATTGAAAATCTCTAATATCTTTATTTGCTTCACGAACATTCTTTGCAGCTAAAGAACCTGTAGATGAACCAAAGAAAAATGCTTTGCTGAAAATGTTATTACTGTTAGGATTGTTATTGTGATTGTTGTGATTGTTATTGTATGAGTAGGCAAATGCGGTAATTGAACCAGCCAGTGCTAATGATGTGAGCACCTTGGCATTGAATGCAAACCTGGATGCATTTCTAGCAATGTTTTGTGAACGGTATGTAAAAGTAGACATAAGTGGTTGATTGATTGATGCTGTTTAAAATCAGAGAAAGAACAAAGACCAAACCTTAGGGAACTTGGAAACCATCTTCTATTTGTAGCTTTTTACAATTAGTATAAATTGTGGCCAGGTGTTTCCGGAGATGCAGCAATTAACCGAATACGTCAGTTTGATTTCAAATTTCGGGCGGGGCCGAGCCAAAAAGAGTCCAGAAATGAGAAAAACAATTGTCAGCAAAAAGTAATTTTCCACAAGATAACGTTAAAGGCTTGAAAATCGCTGTTCATGTCGGTACTATTTGGGCGTTGATTAGAAATGGTCATCGATTTCCTACTATACTGGTTCCATCTCCGCATTTAACAGTAACACGAATAAGATAGTATGGGTGCTTAGGTAATGGTTTGCCCAAAAATCCAATATTTAGGTCATATCAACATAGGAAAAACTATGCACACTATTATTAAAACTAATTGTCGAGCAATTGGCGTATATCAGAATTGAAAAAAGATCATAAACTACATAAAGGTCTCAACTCTACTGACGCATATAAAAGGCTATTTCTGTAAAACTATCGGACGGACAAAATCTGAAAAATTCTTTACAGGAAACAAGATTTACTGTGTATTTTATTCGATTAGTGTATTATCATTTGAAGTGGTGACACATTCAAAAATGATAAACTACAAGTTTGTTTTTGCACAATCATAGGTAGCTCACTTTATTGTCCCGGAGCTGATAATGATTTGCTATTTTTTTAAAATATTTGGGTTATTCTTATCAGTGGTTAATAAAAATAAACCAAACATTTCAGTGAAGTGAAAAAAAATGATAACCAAAAAATAAGAAAAGTATAACCCAAAGATAGAAAAAAAAGTGTAAATGTGTATGAAAGTGAAATATAAATTAAAATTTGTGTTAGTACATGAAAATTTTTTCTAATAAAATAATTATTCTATTGAAACATTTATAATTCTTCAACAACGTGACCCTTTTCAGAGACGTAAATACCATCTAAGAACTTTCTGATATCCTTGTTTCTAACTCTACAGATTTGAGTAACATCTGCACAACATTGGGAAACGTCTTCAACAGAGTTACCAGTAACAACTAATTCATCCTTTTGAATCTTGGATAATTCAGCAGTAACACCTTCTGGAATAGAAACGTTTCTAACCTTTCTGTCACCTAAGAAATTTCTGATTTCAATTTGCTTGGAACCGTTTTCTTCTAAAATATTAACATTAATTGGGAAATGGGCATAAACAAATCTCATCTTATACTTGTAACCAACGGTAACACCCTTGATTAAGTTGGTAATTAAAGACTTAACAGTTCTTAGAGTAGCAACGTGCTTTCTGTCACCATTGTGAACGTATAATTTAATTAATCTGTTGTTAACTTTTTCAAAAGCAACATCAACATGCTTTAATTCCTTGACTAATTCACCTCTTGGACCAACAACCTTGACGATTCTGGACTTGATGGTGACGGAGACGTCTTCTGGGATAGCAATGGATTCAGCGGATTGGACGTACTTCATTATTAAATCTATAGGTTGATGAAAGAATAAATTACAAAAGCAAAACGAAAAACATAGAGTAGTATCTTCTCCCTGAAAAATTGGATCTTTTTCAACATTTATACAACTCTTCTCGCTTGTTGGAAAATGGAACAAAGTGAAAAGTTTTATTTTGTGCGTCCTTTTTGGCAATCCACGTATATCATTGGCCAGTTTAAACATACGCCGATCGACGCAAATACCCCTTAGACCGCACATACTTTTGGGTTTCCAATTTTCGAAATGCTCTTGAAGTATCATGAAAATTGAGTTTAGAAGTTAGGGGTTAATAAAAACGTAAATACATAATCAATACGGAATAGATTCTAGCTAATTGAAGATCATGCTTTCTAATACATTTGCCAAGGTTGTTGGACGTTATTCATTCTTCCAATTTCCTGTCAGAGAATTTCATGCTACACGTCGAACAAACTTGTCCAAAGCTGAAAAGAAGTTCAAAAGTATTGAAAAAAAGAAGAAGAATATTGCACTAAAGAATTCAGTTGAATCAAAAAATGAAAAAGTTGACCCTGTTTTAGGCAAACCAAATAATGCATTTATTGAAAGATTAAAACTTGAAATTACTGATTCAAATATTTTAACAAAAGGTTATAATTTAAACAATGTTGATAAATTATTATTTGGTGCAAAAGAAGTTAGATTACAAAAATTGAAGTTAACTAATTCAAATGACATTGATTCATCCGCATTAGAAAGGATTGAGGCACAAGAAAAGGAAAAGAGGGATATTTTATTGAGAATTTTAACATTAAGAAATTCAGATAATAAGGAAAAGCAAAAGAAATTAAATGAATTAGCTATTAATGAATTCAAAAGATTTGATGCAGATACTGGATCTTCTGAAGTTCAAGCAGCAGTTATGACCATTGAAATCTACAATTTAATGGACCATATCAAACAAAATCCACAAGATTTACTTCATATCAGAAAAGCTAGAATGTTAACTCAGAAGAGACAAAGAATTCTAAGATATTTGAAAAGAGATAATCCAGAGAGATATTTTTGGACAATTGAGAAATTAGGTTTAACAGATGAAAACGTTCACATGGAATTTAATATGGATAGAAAATACATGGATGAATTTGAAATCTGGCCAGGTAGACAATTAGTCAAGTTAAATAAGAAAGAAAACGAAGAAATTAAGAAAAAGAGAAGATTAGAAAAACAAGCATTAAGAAAACTTTTACATAGTAAGGCCGAAGCTCAACAAAAGGAAATCGAACAATAAATGATGTTTATTTAGTTATAAAATACGTGTATATAAAATCTAAATCTGTTAATTAATGATTCTTAACATGATTTCTCTGTAACATCACCAATTTCATAGTGCCCCTTACGTGCATCATTGACTAAAATATATTTATTACATTTTGGGACTTCTTCATCAACATGTCCAATAATTAAACATGTCGTGTTGAGTTTATTAACCAATGCCTTACCCTTAATCAAATCTTCATCATTCATTGCGCTTAATGCTTCATCTAAAATCAAAATCTTTGGATTATTGATAATTGCTCTTATTAACAGCGCCAATTTTTGTTTGGAAACATCAATATCTCTAAACTTGACATCCTTTAAATATAATATGTCTAACATTTCTAAAAATTCAATAATTTTGTCACTTTGTTCTTTGGACAAAGTATCTCTCGGTGGTACATATGATCCAACTAGATAACCAGTTGAGATGGTTTCAAAAACTGTATGATGTTTTGGATAAATTGCATGTAATTCGGGCGATGTAAAACCTATCAACGCATTTGTATCGAAATAATTCACTTTCCCAGGTGATCTTTCAACACCAAACACTTTAATTGATTTGTTCCATGATTGTGGATGATCAAGTGTAATTAACGAAAGTAAGGTGGTTTTACCTGATCCATTACGACCTCTAATGTGCCATTTTTCTCCTGATTTTACAACCCAATTTAAATCTTTAATGATTGAGACACCTTTATACATAATGTTTGTATTTCTCATTTCAATAATTGGTTCATTTGTAGAATGACTTATGTTTATTGGGATATGCTTTTGTTTATTTAACATTTTTTCAATCTTCTTTGATAACTGCTGGTGCTTTTCAGTGTAACAATTTTTTAGTTCATTTAAATAATCGATATAATCAACTCTTTTACCTTGCTTAACAACACCATCTTTATTAACAATAACTACATCTTCAATCCAATCTGGGACATCATCTTGAACCCTAAAACCAAGTACAATTGTCGTTTTGATATTGTTATCCGATGAAGTCTTTTTTAAGACTTCATTAACAGTGTTAGTTGCAAATGGATCTAGACCTAAAAATGGATCATCAATACATAAAATTGAGGGTTCTCTATACAACTCTTTTGCAATTCTGGCTCTCCTAAATTGGCCATTACTCAAAGTTGTAATAAATTGACCTTGTAAACCAAACAAGTTTAGATTATGAACCAAATTATTTACTTTTTCCTTGTTGTACTCAATATTTGAATTATAAGATCTATCGGATATGAAATCCTGAACTAATTCATCAACTTCTAAATCTTTGAAAAACTCGTATCTTGAAGATAAATGTGTAAAACCACCAGATGCATCATGAGCACCATGTCCCCAAGAACCATTATTTACGAATCGTAATAATTGTGTTTTAAAATTGGGATCTTTTAAACTCGCAGGATAAATTCTTGAATTTACAGGTTTGGAAATATATTTGTTTGCCAGTACAGATAAAAAATCAGTTTTATAAGAGTTACCAATAACGGCTATTCGTGATTTTGATTTAAGATCAAAAGTGAGCGGAGATGAGAAAACCGGTTTCGGTGATTTACCTTTTGTGGCTAAAAGTGAACCTCTAATAAACCATGCGTCGGTGATCTTTACCAGTGAAGAACCAGGTGTCATTGTCCAGCAATAACTGTTCGTTTTTTACACCCCTGTTAACACTTTGTCTTTATCTCTTGTTCTTACAAAGTTTCATGTTACAAAAACAGCGACGCGCCTAAATCTTACATCTGTACACCATATTATTTGGAATATACCAGAAGTGTCAAAGGTCCCAAAATTAAACCAGCCTCAGATTACTCTCACCTTACTTTCCAACTGAGCTGCTCATTTGAAGACTGTTGGTGTTTGTTTTGGTTTCAGTTAGTGCGATTCTGTAAGAAAACTGGCCTTTTGATCCTTTTGCTAATTTTTTTCTTTCGAGCCCAAGCAATCTATTCAACGTTGATAGTCACGTTTGGTTATTCTGTTGTACAACTGATTATTTTATTTACTCTCTTTTTTTCCGGATCTTAATTATCACTAAATTCGAATTCGGAATTGCTAATATATTCATTTCCGTTTCCGATTTCATATCCAATTGATCTTTTCCCTAATCTTATTCAATACTTACGCATCATATCCTATACCGGTTCATTTATAGACTAATTCACTTTTGCTTTTTCTATTGAAAAGAAGAAATAGACAACTATACATTCATATATATATATATATATCACATTACTTTACATTCATTCATCTATTAAACGACTAAATTAAAATAAACTAATACAATGTCAAAAGTGTATGATTTAACAGAACTATCTCCTCATGTTCCAGATCCGCCCCCAAATAACTTAACAATTGAAGAAAAGGCAGAGCTGGAGTTTGGCACATTAACAAGCAGTGATTATTTATGCGTTGCACAACATGATCCAAATGCAGCAATTGAAGCAACAATTTTAGATGAACCACCATATTATGTTGTTATTACAACCTATTTGAATTATTTAATCTTAATTATATTTGGCCACGTGAAAGATTTTTTTGGTAAGACTTTCATGCCTCAATATTATGCTGCTATGGTTCCTAAAAATGGTTATCCACCATGGTATTCATCATTTGAATCCTTTTATCCAAGAAGATTAAAGAAAAGATTAGATGACTGTTTTGCAAGACCAATCCACGGTGTTCCGGGTAGATTCATGAATTGCTTTAATAGAGCAAGTCCTGATTATAATGAATCATTTTATTATGATGGTACTTCAAAGTCATGTTTAAATTTGTCTTCATATAATTATTTAGGTTTTGCTCAAAGTGTTGGTAAATGTACTGATGATTCAGTTCGTGCAGTGGAAAAATATGGTATTTCATCATGTGGTCCAAGAAATATTATCGGTAATACAGACCTACATCAAGAAACTGAAAGAGTTTTATCAAGATTCCTAGGTAAAGAAGATGCAATTATATTTAGCATGGGCTGGGGTACAAATGCACATTTATTTACTTCATTAGTTAATTCCAAATGTTTAGTTATTTCTGATTCTTTAAATCATGCATCTATCAGATTTGGTATTAGATTATCAGGTGCAGCAGTCAAAGTTTTTCCACATAATGATATGAATGCACTAAAGAAAATTTTAGAGGAATCAATTTCACAAGGTCAATCAAAATCCCATAGACCATGGAAAAAAATTTTTGTTTGTGTTGAAGGTTTATATTCAATGGAAGGTACATATTGTAACTTACCTGGCTTAGTAGAGTTAAGAGAAAAATATAAATTTTATTTATTCGTCGATGAAGCTCACTCAATTGGTGCATTAGGTACACACGGCAAGGGTATTTGTGAATATTATAATGTTGATCCAAATAAAGTTGATATTTTAATGGGTACATTAACCAAATCTTTTGGTGCAGCAGGCGGTTATGTTTCAGGTAATAAAAATGTTATTGAAAGATTAAGGTTAGATATAACTGCAAATACATATTGTGAAAGTATACCACCAGCAGTTTTACAACAAATCTCAACATCAATGAAGATCATAGCCGGCGAATTAAATGGCAATGAAGGTAAATTAAGATTAGAAAGAATTGCCTTTAATTCAAGATATTTAAGATTAGGATTGAAAAGATTAGGTTTTATTATTTTTGGTGCCGATGATTCACCAGTTATACCATTATTATTATATAACCCAACTAAGATGCCAGCATTTAGTAGAATGATGCTTGATAGAGGTATTGCCGTTGTTATTGTTGGATATCCAGCAACTGATATTATTTCATCAAGAATTAGATTTTGTATGTCAGCAGCACTAACAAAGGAAGATATTGATATAATTCTAGCTCATTGTTCTGATATTGGTGATACACTAAATTTGAAATTCTCGACAGGTAAGGCTGGCGGTGAGAAAAATCTTGGTGATTGGAAAAAAGGTATTAAACCAAGATGGTCACTTGAGGAAGTTTTAGCAACAACTGCTCAAGATTGTAGAAAGAAGATGTACTAAATACAGTTTTTAATGAATAGTAATAAAAAAAAATTAAGGAATATATAAATAACCCTATGCAAACCAAGTAATTAATTAATTAAATGATCAATATTCTGTGTATTAAAATTAATAAAATATTATAAAACTTAAAAAAACATCAGAGTACATATTAACTTATTTTTCATAAATATCATAGAATAAAATAAAAGGATAATCAAATGTATATTATTACTTCAAGACACGGGATTGATTTATTTTAGATTATCGCCAATATAACCGACAACACCTAAAATGAAACCAGTACCCAAAATCAAACTCGAATATAAGTAGTTCTTGGTAACCGAAGATAACATTGATTTATAAGTGACTTCATCAATTTCGATTTTACAAGAATGAGGAACTTGTACCTCAACTTCTTTGTCAATGACTTTTGGAGATGAATTACCCAGATCATTATAGACAGAGTTATCTAATGGCGAATTCTCTTCTTCTGGATTTTCAACTTCTTGAACTGTTTTCTTTTCAGTTCTATAAATGACAGTTTCTACTTCATCAGATATTAATTTTTGTTCATCATTGAAACTAAAATAATAATTGAAGACTAATGCAATTGGAAATGCAAGTGAAGAATAGATTAAGTATGGATGTTTACCATAAGCTGGAGAACATGAATAAGCCTGATAGAATAGATAGGTAGCAAGTGAACCTAAAGACCAAAATGATAAACGTAAGTTAGTTATTAACTTTGCAACTGTTGCCTTCAATTGTGAAAGACCTTCAGATTTAGCTAATATGGTTGGTACAACTTGGAAAGAGGAGAAAAAAAGGATACTGGAAGAAAGACCAAGAGATCCAATACCGACAAGCTTGACAATAGTGAGGCATTTACCCATAATGTGGTGTATAATACGTTATGTTTTGTATATCCAAGATAATGAAAATCAAAGAAGAATAGAAGACAACTCTAGAAAGTCTACAATTTAAATAGATAATGTTAAACTGGGCTCATCCAAGCTTTTGATTTGCCCTGTCCCCTGCCGTTCTGTCCCCCTCAACCCGAATCCAGTAAGTAGAAAAACAAAAAAAAAAGGCGCGCTGTTTCTTTTTCTTAAGAAAAATCTCAATAGAATCCTGGCATTGGAGAAAAAATAAAAAGTAAAAAACAGAAAGGGAAAATTGAAAACTGGAAGGGAAAATCTCAACCTCTGCAAACTAGACTGTATACTTTACACCAGAAAAGTTGAACTTTTTTTAAGGCGTGTTTTAAGTATTTTGCCATGTGCTTTTATGGCTTATTACATTTTTGTATCAATGGTATAACATACAGTTTATGACAAACATTGATTATTAATTTAGTCTGTAAACCAGCTTGTGGAATAAACTTCGTCCGTTATTCCGCTACTAACGCAACTCATGCTGGTTTCTTTTCTTCTGCTCCTCGACATGCTTAAGTTTAGTTGGTGATTCTATCTGCTTTGAGGTCGTGCATAGTACTAAGGTTGCCGGCCGCGCGCAACCTCTTTGGTTCGCTCGGTCCGCAACTGCTCCTTTTCAGCGCGCGCAGCAACCACGCTTCCCCGCCATATTTGCTTGCGCAAGGGGGAAACGTCGCTCTAGCGTTTTCGGTTTTCTAATTAGTCAGTTATTTGTCTAATCATTTGCCGAGTCAAGACTAAATCTGCTTGGATTATATTAAGGGTTTCTAGCTGATCATAGTATCTTTGCTCGAGTTATCTGCTATAGAAACTTCTGTATTTACTAGTGCTCAATATTAAAATCCCAACATTTACATTATCAAGAACACTTGATAAAATTCCAGCCTTAGGGTTTGGTTCAGGTTCAAAGCACAGAATTCAAAAATGGGGTAATCCTGATATGAATGGTGAAACTCTCGACGAAAATATTGTTAAGATTGTTTCTGATGCAATTAATGCAGGATACCGTCATTTTGATGGTGCAGAAGCATATACAACACGACTGGAGTTAGCAACTGCCATTAAAAGATCTGGTATTCCGAGAGATCAATTTTGGATTACAGATAAATTTGATTCCGGTTGGCCAAGTCTCAATAAACCATCACTTTCTCCTTCTGGTCCAAGAGAAAGTATTAAAAAGGGTTTAAAGATTTTTGAAATGGAATATTTTGATTTGTTTTTACTTCATTCACAGTTTTTTGGGTTACTTGATATTTCAATTACTGAAGCTTGGAAACAAATGGAAGATTGTTATGAAGAAGGCTTAATTAAAAATATTGGCGTTTCCAATTTTGATGTTGAACATTTAGAAGAAATTATGAAAGTTGCAAAATATAAACCACAAGTTAACCAAGTTGAATATCACCTATATTTACAGAATCAAACTGATGGCATTTTCAATTATTGTTCTAAAAATAATATTCAAGTCCAAGCATATTGTCCTTTAACTCCAATTATAGAAAGCAGAATTAAAATTGAAAATCACCCCTTAAAGCCAATTATTAGTGAATTATCTGAGAAGTATCATGTCACACCAAACGTTTTATTACTGAGATGGGTTTACCAGTCTGGTGTTCTAGCAATCACCACATCAGCTAACCCTGAAAGAATGAAACAGTGTTTGACTATATTTGATTTTGAATTATCTGATGAGGATTTTAAGTTGTTAAAAGATGTTGGTAATACTTATAAAGTTCGTAGTATGTTTCCTGAACATTTTGATGCAAAACTATACTAAGCAGTTATATGAATATGTAAATAATTCAAATGTATTTTTTTATAAGTAAATCTAATATGCAAGTACACACGAAAAAAGCCTATGAGTATAGATGTCAAACGAGCCAGAAAATTAGAAAAATAATGCATGAAATGTGTATGAAGAAACGAAAAATGCAAGAAAATGTGAAAAATGAATGTATGTAATAATTCAACAAATAAAAATTAAAAAACGAAAGAAAGCATAAAGGAATTGTTTAACCATTGAAAGGTATTATAATAATGCAATCAACATCAGTGCAAGGCCACTGAATTCAGTTGATAATTTGAAACCATTATTCCTCTGTGATGTGGTTCGAATACTAGAAACTGAATTGGTACTTGAAGGTAGTGTAGACAATTCAGTTTCTGATGAAATGTTTGTAGATGATAGGGTGGATGTCAAAGATATTGATATTGAGGAAACAAATGAGTAAGATAATGTTGAAGATGAAGAGCTGTAAGTTTTCGATAAACTAGAAGGAGCTGAAAATGAAGTTGAAAAGGAAGAGGTTTCTCCAGAGGTAGATACATTTGAACTATTTGAATTTGTAGACAAATACGGTGACAAAACAGTGGCGGTGGATGAAGTAGTGGATGAAGTAGTGGATGAAGTAATAGAAGAAGTAATGGAAGAAGTAGTGAAAAAAGAAGAAGATGATGAGGTGGTTGATGAGGATGAGGTGGTTGATGAAGATGAGGTGGTTGATGAGGATGAGGTGGTTGATGAAGATGAGGTGGTTGATGAGGATGAGGTGGTTGATGAAGATGAGGTGGTTGATGAGGATGAGGTGGTTGATGAGGATGAGGTGGTTGATGAGGATGAGGTGGTTGACGATTTAGTTGTTACTTCAGCGCTAGTAGATGACATCGAAGGACTTGAGGTAATATCAAAAGAGTTATTATTCAGGCCAAAACTGTTTGAATTTGGTGGTGAAACAGCCTGTGGAATATCATCTTCAATAATACTAATACTTTCAGAATCACTAGCAGAATTAGCCTTTGCTAATGCAATTTTAAGATTATCCAAATCAGCAACCATATAAACGCTACCAAGGAATGATTGACCTAAAGTAATATAGTTATCACTACTTGATTGTAAAATACCGAATGCACATTTCTCTGACACTGAATTATCAGGGTTGTATAAATTAATCAAAAATGATGATAATGGAACATCAATATCAAAACCTTGGAAATTAAATTTTACTAAATTATCATTACCAACTGAACATTCTAAAATATAATATTCTAAACTTGTTGAGTATTGCATTTGAAAAAGATTTACCAATGAATTAATAATATCACCAGGAAAATATGATAATGTTGTACCTGTATCTAATAATGCAGGAATTGCACCGCTACCAACTTCTGCAATTTCAGATTTGCTTTTATCAAAAACTGAGATTTTGTTGACAGTGACAGTCATTTGAATTGGCTTAGTAACACCTCTGGCTGATAGTGCATTAACAATAGGTAATGCAACTAAATCATCAACATACTTGGAAGTATCAACGGCACCAAATAAAATTCCAGAATTTGACGAATCGTCTAAATAAACTGAATATGCAGCTTTATTGATAATACCATCACTTACTAATTTCAACGGCAAGTTTTCATATTCATAAGAGTTTGATTTTGAACCTGCGCTTGTAACTTCTAAGCCAGACAACCCAATTCCTAAAACACCTTGTGCATTATCAGTGACATCACAAACTGCAAGGTTCATATTTTTGATATCAATGTCACCGAAATTAATTAAATCTTGACCCCATGTACCTTGTGCAAAAGTTTGATCAGCGTAAGTAATTTTAAATACAGTATTATTAGATGTAAATGAACTTGATGAAGATTCATCGAATGTACCATATTCGGAACAGTCAATTTCAGTAATAGAGGAATCTTTTTGATGAAAAAATTGCTCATCAATATCTGTAACCTTATCAGAATTATTCGGAAAAACATTTCTACCTTTAGATAATGATCCAGTAGTTCCGGATTTACAGTACTTGTTATCAGAGGCCACTACCCAAAAATCAGATGATCCAGTGTCAATTAAAACACCAACCTTTTGATTATTCGAACCAATTTGAATATCAGCTCTGTAAAATGTTTTTTCATCAAGAAGAGACAAATCAATGTAGTTATCACCATCTCTTTTAGTAAGATGTTTAATGTTAATGGTATCAATGACTTTTTTTGCAGATAATGCCCAGTATTTTTGATTATTACTTTCGGCACTATCTTTTTTTTCAGTTGGAAAACCAAAACATGTTGAAAGTATTATGGTGAAAAGAATGTAACACAGTAGCATTTATGCAATCTTCTTTGATCAAGATATTAAGGTATATTCAAAAAAAAAACGAATGTGTGGTATCAATCTTAACTGAAATTTGGATTAAGTTGAAAGAGATGAAACAACTAAAGCAAAAAAGAGATGGTTAGGTTGGCAAGAAATTTTAACTGAATATTCTCCAGACAAAAGTAACAATGTGTACCTGATCAATATAAATCGAGGAATAAACTTAACATAGACCAGCCACCTAAAACCAGGTACTGCAGTTCCAGACTGCAAAATGTTTCTATTTTAGCGAGAACGAAAAATGTAGCGAAACTTGAAATTAAGAATTTCCAGATTAAGAAGTGTTATTTCAGTATGTTGTCTTGGCAATTATTTTGTTGCATTATTACCGTTGCTATCATTACACCATTATATTATTAAAATTAAGCAAATAAGATGCTAAGAATTCCACTGATAAGGGCAATACAGGGCGTACCAGTATTTTTAAATGACCCATTAGAGTGAATAGTTTTGGATGAGATTGCATACGGAGTAGACGCTAAAGTCAGATAAATATTGGATTTATCCGAACAAAATATAGTTGTTACTGTATTTTTTGTTGTTGGTGAAGTAGTTGTCAGTATTACTGTGGTTAAGATCGGTCTTTTGACTGATCCTGTAGAATATTCTGTTGCTGTAGTGGAGAAAATAATTTGATTACCGACATATGAATTGCCATCTTGAAGAATTGATTTTACATGAATAGTAGCGTAATTAATTGATGACAATAATCGACTTGATACCGAATCAGTGACTGATGAAAAAATCATATTCGTTTTCCCATACGTTTCTGTAAATGGTGGAGCAATAGTATTTGGGATCACAGATGTAATGACTTCTATATCATTTTCTTCTGGTGATCCTAAATTAGCATATGCAAGGGCAATTTGTTGTTCGTCAAGATCAATGGTCATATAGAGTTGACTTAGAAATGTTTGTCCCAAAATAATCGATTGACTAAAATAACTCTTTCCAACTACAAAAATGCATGTATCATCATCAATATTTCCATTATTGGCTGATCTGATAAAAAAGTTTGACAATGGTATATCAAAACTGACTCCTTGGAAAGTAAATCTTAATAATTTCTGATGATTAATGTTTGAGCATTTTGTTTCGTACAAATTAATTTTATTATTAAGTTTTAAGTTTAAAAGATCAATGATTTTATTATACATGCCAATTGGTAACGTAGATGATGGTGTACCCGAATCCAATAGTGCGGACATTGATCCTTCACCAATAGGATACACAGTATTTTTAATGATCAAATCAATACTATTCAGAGTAATTGCATTCATTAAAACTTCTGATCCTCTTATGAAATTGTATCCATTGATCATTGGAAAACTGTATAATTCACCATTATATTTTGAATGATCAATTGCACCAAATAATAAACTTGCTCTATAGTCTTGATCAAGTAATAATGAATAAACTCGTTTATTGATTATACCATTAGATACCAATTTCTGTGGAAAGTTTTCATAAACAAAGGCTTCTTGGTTTACACCATTCAAAAGATTAGAGGATTCTAAGTCTGGAAATCCAAGTCCTAGTATTCCTACAGGAATTGATGATGAATTAGAAATACCCATACTAAATTTACCAAATGATTCATCATCCATGTAAACATTGTCCATTCCCCAAATACCGTTTGCAATCGATCCATCACCAAAAACAGCTCTAAAATCAGAGTTATTCCACAGGAATGTAGTAGAACTATAAAAGTTGAATGCACCATAAGTTGAGCAATTATGTTGATCTGATTTATCGATTTCTCTCTTTTGAAAAAGTGATCTGGTTGTACCTTCAAGACAGTATTCATTATCGATACCTGGAAGTATGAAATCAGAAGATCCCGTATCAATTGCAAATTTAAGAATTTCTTTGTTCGACCCAATTTTAAGTGTCACAAGATATTGACTGTATTCAAAATCCAATGTTTTATCAACATATCGATCATCACGTTTAATGACGTGTTTTTTTGTTTGAAATTGTCCATATATCCTTTCTTTTTCACCAATAAATTTCAGATATCCTATATTATTCAAAGTCGATGCAATTGTAGAATTTATTGTACTTAATATTAGCACTACTAGTTTGAAAGCAAGGCTCATTTTGTTTTATATGTAATTAACTGTAGGAAAAACTAAAAACTACCTAAGCTAAATTTAAATTGTTGTTTTTCTAGACTGTAACATCGCCCTATACTTAAATTATTTAGAGATTTTTATTTCTAACAAAGTTCTTTTAAATCTGAAACTGTCCTCAAAAGTACTGAAACAAAATATAGAAACCATCTTAAGTTTTACCAAACTCCTTTGCGGTCTCAAAACGGTAATAATTGTCAGAACTTTCCTCTGGCTTATAGGCAGTACTTCATCAAAATATTCAACTATTTAGAAGTTACTAACGCTGATATCATTCTAGTGATCTTTAATAATCAATGGGAAATCAATGGCTTTATAACGCAGGTCTCCTTACGGAAATACTTTTAGGGCAATAAATATAACGTTTTTTTTTGTTTTGCATCTTTTCTAAACTTATTCATCTTGATCTTTATGTTAAATAAAACAGTTAGTTTTATATTTCATTGCTATTATTGTAGCTTGACCTGCAAAATATTGGCGTACATATTTGGTGACCTATAAAAGTTTCTCTTAAAAAATATCGTGTGCATACAATTGTATTTTGGAAATGCGAAATCACTATCAGGGGGGCCAGTAATAAATGATATGAGATTACGCTTCTCTTTAATTGTATACATTTCTCTTCTTCAAGTGATACATATCTACGTTCAATCATGCCTAAGTATGGTAATAAGAACTTAAACTTAATAACCCAAGGAATTGACGAGTTAAATAATAATAAATCAATTGAACAATTGTTATTAACATCTGAATCGTTTATTGATCAATTAAAAAGTTATCGTGCTGAACTAGAGAAAGAGATTGAACCTGAAACAACAGAGAATAAGAATGTTCAGGCTAAAAATTTAGCTGTAAATATAGATTATTACCAATCTCAAATGCTAAAACAAGAAAAATCACTACATAAATCTATCAAAAACTTGTCTGCTAAAATTGACAAGGCAATCGATTGGGAACTAGATGATGTTTATCAATATCAACATATAAATGATGATATATCATTAATAACAAGAGCTATTATAATGGATCTTCTGTATCAAGGGAAATTTGAAGATGCTGAGAAGTTATATAATAGTACAGGAGATGGCAAAGATATTGATGCATTTAATACCTTAATGGATCATTTCAAAGCAGTGAGAGATATGATGAAATCAATTTATGATGAAGATTATACGGTTGTATATAAATGGATTGAAAAAAATGAGGAAATAATCGATAAAGTTAGTGAAATTAAAGCGTCACTTAACAAATTAATTTATTATCAAGTACTGGAAATCAAATCACACAAATGTAACATACCTGAACATGGAAATGTAATATTAAATATCCAAAATGAAACAGATAATAGACTGTTATTCAAAATTAAGGATTATTATCAATTACAAGAAACTACTGAGAATGAGTTATTTTCATGTGTTCTACCAAGTTTAGATATGGAGTTTGATAAAGACTCAATAAAGGATGAAGTTGTTGAAGAATTAATTAAACTTTATAATAAACTTCAACCAAACATAAGAAATTTACAGAAGGAATCACCATTAAAGAAATGTTTGACTGCGGGCCATTATGCTTTGAGCGTATTACTCAAATATACCACATTAAGTAGGCGTAGAAGTTCAACAGGAACACAAGATAGAAGACGGTCATCAACAGCACCATCATCTAATGTACTGCTTGATGGAATACGAAATTTGAACACTGAAATTGGAAGTACAGGATCTGTGGTTGATGAAGATAATATTAATGGTTTTAGGATTGGCGGTCGTACACTAAATGATAGTGGTTTAGGAACGGGAACTATAAGCGAATTACCAATGGAAATAGAATTACCGTCGTGGATAGGATATCATACAATTTTTATATGTCCAATTTTGAAGGAGGAGACAACTATCAGTAATAGACCGCATGTTTTACCATGTCGTCATTTTATCAGCGAACAAGCATTGACTAAACTTGCAAAAGGCTTAAGTGATGAGATTAAGTGTCCATATTGTCCGAGTAGGTCATCCTGGAGAGAAGCTTATGAAGTTAAGTTTGTTGCACTGTAGTAGGCAATTAATATCTAGATTTTAGTGGAGAAACAATTCTGTTTAGCGAGAATTTAATGTAATACTGATTGTTTTTTTTTTTCGCTTTTGTATTTTACTCTTTTATTCTACAGTGCAGTTTGTAATAATGTTTGATGTATATGCAAAAGAGTGCCAAGTAGGTACATGCGCCTAACTAAGAGATCCGTGCCTGTAAGATCTTCAAATAGGAAAAATATTCCGTAACAGAAGAGGCGCAAAAGTATAACCAGGCAAAGAAGACAATAGTAGTATCAACAGTGGTAATGCTGGCAGAGATGAAAGGCATGACCCAATATACGCTGATACTCTCGGAAATGAATTATTTCATGTACAATTTGAGGAGAAGCTTATGGAAATAGATGACTTACAATAAGATACCGATACAACAAGAAGCAACGCAAAAGCCGAAAAAGACGTATTCAATATTAGATTACGCCAACCGGTGGCCAATCTGAAAAATGCACAAAGTGCACAGTGCCCAAAAAAGATGAAGTACACAAACAAGTTATACTAGATGGTTGGGGAAGATGCTTGGCCAATACGGCGAAGATATTATAACAATAGGGCTGACAGCTGCTGGTTGCATGGGCAGTCCCTTGCGGTACTTGCCTATCGTCTTAGAGAAAGCTGCAGTGTCCAATGATGTAATTGATAAGTTGTTAAACTAGTGGCTTTGATATTAAGGGTGCACAGGGTCTGTCATTATCTTGAAAACATGTGGAGTAGAATCCGAACAATAGCGACTAATTGACGCTATACTACATAGTAATCATACAATACCGATGCATCGAGATCACTAGAGAAAAAGCGGCTTAACTATTCTTGTTTCTTTGTTTTCCTAGAATACACTATGCTTTGAAATAAAAGGTTTACATTAATCAACTTTCGGTATTTAAGATTAGGCTTCTCCTCTTGTTCCCGCACTTTCTTAACAATACTATTTCTGGTTTTATAAAGTCTACAACGAACAATGGTTCAAACTTTAATTTTATCAATTTTCTTATTCCTTGTCCATTCATTGGCATATCCGTTATATGGACTTGCGGAATTCAATAGCGATAACAATAAATATTTCAAGCTTCAAGCAAAGAAATTACGAGGTGTATCCCTTGAAGATGCAATTCCTGCATCTGAATATAAACATATTCTTGTTGAAAGAGATGAAGGTGACGGTTGGGTTACACTCAATTTAACAAATGAAAATATCTTTTACTTAACTGAAATTGAGATTGGCTCCCCACCTCAAAAAGTCGGCGTTTTAGTTGACACTGGTTCTTCTGATTTATGGGTTGGTGCTCATAATAATACATATTGCGAATCGGGTACGGCTGGTTCTTTGCCAATTAAACGTAGAGCTTTGAATGACATTGTTGATCGGAATAACTTAGATTCGAATGATCCGTCACTTGCTAATGACAATATAGTTAGGAAAGCTTCAAGCTCATATGAGATTGATTGTTCAGTTTATGGTACATTTGATCCTTCTGGCTCTGATACTTTTGTGAACAATAGTACCAGGTTCAGTATCACGTATAATGATGGAAACTTTGCAAGGGGTCAATGGGGCCATGATGATGTCACTCTTAGTAATGGCGTAAAAGTTGATGCACTCTCATTTGCCGTTTGTGATAGGGCCACTTCCGCCATGGGTATTTTAGGTATTGGCTTGACTGGTTTACAAACAACATATTCTGGATCGGGAACTACAAATGAAACTGCTTATACATATGAAAACTTACCTATCAGACTTAAGACTTTAGGTTATATCGAAACAGTATCATATTCTGTTTATTTGAATGATACAGGTGCCGATACTGCAAACATCTTATTTGGTGCAATTGATCATTCAAAATATACAGGTGATTTAGTTGCTTTGCCATTAATCAACAGCTGGGAGCATTATGGTTATGATGAACCAATCGAATTGGAAGTTACATTAAATTCTATAACTTTAGTTGATTCAGATTCTAATGAACAAGCAGTTCTTGGCGATGGTGCAACTGCTGCTTTACTTCTTACTGGTACAACTTTAACTTATATTCCTGCACCTATACTAAGAAATATATTAAATTTGGTTGACGCTCAATATTCATCTTTACTTGGTTATTACATTGTTGAATGTGATGAAGTTTCCGACTTTTCAATTAACTTCAACTTGCAAGGCTTCAATGTCAATATTATGTTCTCTGAATTTTTAGTTGGTTTAGCTTCAGCTGATGGTGTTGCTTCTGACTATTGCATGGTTGGTCTTATGTCTTCCGGATCGCATAAAGTCATTTTAGGCGATAATTTCCTAAGAAATGTTTATATGGTTGCAGATTATGAAAACTACGAAGTTGCATTAGCTCTTGTAAATCATGAAGCAGCACCTGAAGACATTGAAATTATTACAAGTGGTATTCCAAATGCCGTGACGCCTGCATCTTCATTATTACATAGTGGTACAACTACTTTAAGTTTTGCAACAAGTAGCGTAGAAATGTCTGAAATTCCAACAACCCAAAGCTCATATTCATTTCGCTCAGATATTGCAAGTGAAAGGCCTTATACTGTAAGTTTAAGTACATCAGCTACAAGAACAACAACCAGAAGAACAACAACCAGAAGAACAACAACCAGAAGAACGACGACATCCAGAACTACGACATCCAGAACTACGACATCCAGAACTACGACATCGAGGAGAACAACAACCAGAAGAACAACAACCAGAAGAACGACAGCTACTACAACGGATGATTCAGATTGATCCTTAGCAGCAGCACTATTAATGGATTTTTTATTTCAACTCAGCTTTACTTAATGGTATTGTTATGTTTTTTTATCTCCTTATTTTTGTATTTTTGTCAGCAATATAATCATCATCAACAGTAACAATGTAAGTGGAGACTATGTGCAAATGGAGTCTCATCAATTATAAAGGTGTTAGTGGAAACATGTTGGATAGTTAGGATTAGATGATGGGGGCTAAATTGCCTGTCTCAAAGAGCTGCTCAAAGACTTACAAAATGTTGATTGGTGTACAAGATATAATTGATTATATTATGGTAATTAGTGATATTAATTGTAGACGTAGTTCCAAATCGAGGACATGACTTTATTGATCACTAAGGAAAACGCGGCTTGTTTTCTTTTCTGTTTTTTTTTAGGTACGTTTTCTCCTGATGGAAAGTTGATTTTTCACATTTAAGACCAGGCTTTTCCTGCCAGTACTTTACTTCTTTCTGACTTTTAACTTTAGTTCGATACATCAGCATCGAACAATGGTTCAACCTTTAATACTTTCAGTTTTTTTCTTTTTAGTCCACTCACTGGCCTCTCCGCTGTTTGGACTGGATGAACTCAATGACACTTCCAACTCTAGCGCAAACAAGTATTTTAAGCTTCAAGCAAAGAAACTTCAAGGTAAAAATTTTGAAAATGCAATTCCAGCTTCTGAAGTGAAACATATACTTGTTGAAAGAGAAGAAGGTAATGGTTGGGTCACCATTGATTTAAAAAACGAAAACACATTTTATCTAACTGAAATCGAAATCGGCTCCCCATCCCAAAAAGTTGGCGTTTTGGTCGACACTGGTTCTTCTGATTTATGGGTTGTTGCTCATAATAATACATATTGCGAATCAGGTACGACCGGTTCTTTAGCAAGTAAAGGTAGAGCTTTGACTGACATTGTTAATTGGGATAACATAACATCAGATAACTCGTCTTCAATTGATAATGGCACTTTTTTGATAAAAGCTTCAACTTCAAGCTCTGAATCAATTGATTGTTCTGTTTATGGTACATTTGATCCTTCTGATTCTGAAACTTTTGCAACCAATGGTACTGCTTTTAGTATCACATATGCGGATGGTACTTTTGCAAAGGGTACTTGGGGCCACGATGACGTTACTATTGGTAATGGTGTCAAAGTTGAGTCTCTTTCATTCGCTGTGTGTGACAATGCTGATAATGCTATGGGTATTTTAGGTATTGGTTTAGCTGGTCTAGAAACAACTTACTCTGGTTCATCAACTGGTGGTTCGTCTACAAATGCTTATAAATATGAAAATTTACCTGTCAGACTTAAGACATTGGGTATCATCGAACGTACCTCATACTCTGTCTACTTAAATGATACAGATGCTGATTCTGCGAACATATTATTTGGCGCAATCGATCATTCAAAATATACAGGTGATTTAGTTGCTTTACCAATCGTCAATACCTTGAAATCTTCTGGATATAATGATGCAATCCAATTAGAAGTTACATTGAATTCTGTCACTTTAGTCGACTCAAATAAAAATGAACAAGCAACTCTTGGCGATGGTGCATCACCTGCGTTGCTTGATACTGGTACCACTTTAACATATATTCCTTCAAACATCTTGGTGAATATTTTAAACTTGGTCAATGCGGAGTATTCATCTTCAATTGGATATTATATTGTCACTTGTGATGATGTTTCTGATTTTTCAATTAACTTTAATTTTCAAGATTTTAATGTCAATATCATGTTTTCTGAATTTTTAGTGTCTCTAAGTACAACTGCTGGTGCCACCTCTAAATACTGTATGGTTGGCCTTTTATCATCCTCGTCTAATAAATTTATCTTGGGTGACAACTTTTTAAGAAATGTTTACATGGTTGCAGATTATGAAGGTATGGAAATTGCTTTAGCTCTTGCAAATCATGATGTCACTGCATCTGACGATATTGAGATCATGACTAGTGGCATTCCAAGTGCTGTTACAGCTGCTTCTTCATTATTATGGGGTAAAAGTTTAGGTACCACTTTAGTTGCTGCAACCAGTGGCGTTCAAATGTCTTCAATTCCATCATCTCAAAGTTCATATTCATTACAATCAAATGCTGCTACTAAACTTGCCACTACAGGTAGTTTCTCCTCTACAACTGCAAGAACAAGAACTTCTATTTCAGCAACAAATACTGCATCTGTTAGTTCAATTTCAACAACAACTAGAAATGATGGTAACATAATTGAAGCCAACAGCCTTGCTTTGTTAGGTGGTATTTTTGCTTTATTTTCTGCATTATTATAATGACAACTGTTTCCACCGAAAAAAAAAAGATAATACAGATATATGTATATACATTGTCCGAATTACATGATATTCAAAGGCCATGCATATTGTCAAAAAATAACAATTAGTATACTTTTTCTTTTCTCATTTTTTCTTCTTTTTAACTCTTACATCGTTTAATTGCATCAGGGGTTTTCTTTTTCTTTTAGTTTTATATCATATATATATCTATCCTGGCTTCAATTTTATATAAATTTTCAAAATCCACATTCAGCTGACTGGTTTTTTAAACGAATTGCTCCAAAATTTTATATAGCGAAGTGAACCGAGAGACCGATAATTACTTTTGAACAGTTTAATTTAACGGCAAATCACTTACACTTACTTTTAAATTTGATAACATTAAATAACTATACAACATCTAATGAGTGTATTTACATATTTACCTTACAAATCAACAGAGTCTGTTATTTGGACGGATCCATTGAATACTTTTCTTACATCTACATTTGGTAGATCGTTTACGACAGACATTATCCCATCAATTGAACAATTAAATAAATTGAGAGTTGATATTGAACATTCAACTATAAAAGATGCAGAAAAGATAATTCCAACTTATTCAAATTATCTTATTCAATTAGATTCACTTGGTTTAAGATTGCCCATGGATATTGTAATTTCAACAAACGATCTAGGATTTTCTTGGACTGATGAGTTTGATAGTAAATCAAAATCTGTGATGATTAGTCAAAAGTCATTATCCTTTGAAAAAGCATCGGTCTTATTCAATTTAGCATCTTTAAATTCATACTTAGGTGTTAATGCATCATCTTCACTAGATTGGAAAAATGCAATTTTATACTTTACCCGTGCATCAGGTATCTTAAAATTTATATCAAAAAAGTTTCTACATGCTCCAACAAATGATTTGAAAATTGATTTAACTAAAGGTTATAGCCTTTTAATGTTAGCTCAAGCTCAAGAATGTTTTTTGTGGAATTACATGCAATCATCAGGAACAATTAAGCATTCTTTAGTTTCAAGACTATCTGAAGGTGTTAGTTCAACCTACAAACTGGCGTATGATTATTTATCTTCATGTAAAGTCAAAATAAATAATGATGAAATAGATTTTAAATCATCATATTTTCATGCATTTTCACTCTTTCATTCATCACAAAACTACATGGAATCAAACAAATTTGGTTTTGCGATTGTTGTTTGCCAAATTACCAGAGACCTACTTAATGTTAAACTTGCGCAAACTAATAGAAACATCGATATTTTGTTAACTCAGTTATTGAAGGATTTAAGTCAAGAAGTCAATACTAAGTTGGTTGAGGTAGAAAAAGATAATGATTTAATTTACAATCAACCATTACCAGCTAAATCAAACATTCCATCAATTAAACCAATGGATGGCGCAACAGAAGTACCGCTTGAAACACAATTGAAAAACTCGGGATTTAAAGATTTATTTGATAAAATCGTTCCAATGGAAGCACATAAAGGAATGTCAATTTATTCTGAAAGGCAAGCCGAAGTTTTGCGTGATTTTAATGAAAAGGTTACTATTTCTAACGAGAAAGTTAAGAGTTTTTTCGAATTTTCAAAGTTACCAAATACTATCAATGAGGTTCGAAGATTATTACAAGACTCTAATGCTATCACTCTAGAAGAAGATAGAGAGAAGGAAGATGATTATTCAAGAGTATTGGCGATGGCGCATGAATTAGAAAACTCTTTAGACTCGGATTACGCAAGTGATATGAAGAGTCTTCAAATGAAGAGGAATGAAATTACAAAGCAATTAGATAATGCAGATGAATATTTAAATAGAGATGATAAAAATATTTTGGTCAAAGGACTAAGTGAACATGCAGAACTAAATAAATTAAAGGATGAAGTTTTATCAACCCGTAGAATTTTAACCGAAGCTGGTATAAGTGATTCCAAGTTATCAAATTTATATAGCAAATTTGAAACTGAAATTAAAGTTTTACAGAGTGGTACTAATGGTGTTCAGAAATGGTTGAGTGATTCCTTATCTGATGATTCTGTTAAAAAATTGTCTCAAAATGTTTCATTATTAGATATTGATGATGATATCAATAATTCTGACGAATTAGATCTTAGAACTGCAAACCATTTGATTGAAAACATTCATCAATTGAAAAAATCTCTAGAGTTGTTAATTGATGAAAGAAACAGTACCTTAGCAGATTTAAAAACCACAATGCACAATGAAGATATATCATCCGTTTTAATTAAGTACAATGGAGCATCTGACGAGGAACTGGATAATGTTTTTTGTGAACAATTGAAAAAATATGAGTGTTATACATCACGTATTGATGGGCTAATCTTTGTGCAAGATGATAAAATTTTAGAATTAAAAGATTCTTTGAACAGATTGTTAGATCTGCCAATTATTAGAAGGAGAGTTGACGAAAGAAAGAAGGAACGTAGTACAGTCAAAGCAAAAATAGCAAGATTGGTAAATGCTTATGAAAGTTTCAAGTTATGCACTAAAGGCATAAGTGAAGCACTTCAATTCTATACAAGATTGGTGAATAGGACTACTAACATTGTTAATAAGATTCATGAGATTGTAAATCAAAGAGAAACCTATTCAAACAGTTCAAGACCAAGTGTCAGTAGCTCCAATAGTGGTGGATTTGGTGGTTATACAATGAATTTTCCTCAATATCAACAACAACCTCCACCGCCAAGTTATTCAATGTATAATACGGGATTGAGTTCAAATGTTTCATCTGGCCCACTGCTTCCTTCTAAGCCAAGCAATACAGGTAATCAGCCTTATACTACACCCTCAGTTTATGATCCTAATATGTATTCACAGTTTGGACAAAATTGGAAACAGTGAAACTAGTGTTGATTTAAAATACAGTTGCTTTGTGTAAGATCTAAGATTTGCTGTTTACAACCATCAATCATTCATTAGTTTTACCCAAACGTTTTTCTGAAATTTTTCATTTTTTATTTTTTCGCTTTTCTTTCATACTTTTTTTTTATCAAATAAAAGCTTCATCTTTTATGCCTGTTTCTTTATATAATATCTACACACTCAACTAATAGTCTAAACAAATAAAAAATGTCTAAAATTTTAGATGAAAAAATACATCCTAATTCTCAACTAACCAAGCATGATGCTTGGAGAATGGGTCCTCGTCAAAATAGCGACCAGACTTTAAAGCCGGATGAAATACCCAATATCAGAGACCAAAAATCTCCGTTAGGAGAAGACTGGTGTGGAATCTTCGAAACTAAGGTAGATTTTAAAATTCAACATTATATAACCGCAATGTCAAATTTAATCAATAATCCAAATATAAATTCAACTGTTATTTTAAGGGCTGATATTTTACGTAGAGAACTTCATAAAAATGATAATAATGTAGAAGTTTTCGTAAGCCCAAATATCAATGATGAACCATTATTAACTGAACCTTGCGAAACTGTTTTAACTAGAAATTTAACAGATACAAAAATCAGAAATGTTCCTCTACATGAAGATTTTAAGCCAGTTAGTGAAATTGTCAGAAGAATGATTCCAAGAAATCCATCAAAGGACTTTATAATTAACCAAACTTGTTTAATTATGAAAAACGACAAAACTAAATCAACCTTAGTTCTATATACTCCACATATAGCAAATCCTGAGGAAATCCCGTTCTATTTACCACCTGCTCGTTCTATTGGAATATTATTTAATGAAGAAACTTCAATGCTGTCACTATCATATTTACCGTTTGAATCACAAGATAAAGATTTATATAAATTAATGCCACCATCAGAAAGGCCAATCAGAATTGCATATAGACTTTTAGGAACTGCAAAAAAACATTCTAATGGTGT
Source organism: Pichia sp. NRRL Y-12827 (assembly GCA_030570315.1). Lineage (NCBI taxonomy): Eukaryota > Fungi > Ascomycota > Pichiomycetes > Pichiales > Pichiaceae > Pichia > Pichia sp. NRRL Y-12827. The sequence goes on from JAJLVN010000018.1 coordinate 109,263, forward strand.
GATGAATGGTTACACAAAGCGTGTAAATCATGATCAAGTTGTTCCAAAACAACAATTTCAAGATAGGTATATTCTATTAAAACAAAAGTATGCCAAGTTCTTAGTTGATAATTGGAGTGAATCGACAGATCCACGAAAACATGTGTTCGAAGATATTGCAATTGCGGCTTTTTTGATAGAATTCTGGGATATCATTTATGGTCCAAAAACTGCATTTGAGTTCCGTGATTTGGGTTGTGGAAATGGTATTTTAGTTTACATTTTAATTATGGAAGGTTATAAGGGTGAAGGTATTGATGCACGTTCCCGTAAATCATGGGAATCATTCCCTGAAAGTATAAAAAACTCTTTAAAAGAACAAGTTATTGTTCCATCAATACTTTTGAGACCACATCCAATGCAATTTGCACAAAATCCAATGATTACTGACAATGAACAAATATGGAAAGTTCCAATTTATAAGAAAGCACAGCATCAAGGTACCGTTAAAAACAGTGGAAAAAATCTTCAATTAGTGGAATGTTATTCAAGCGGAGAACTTTTAGCTGATCCCAAAGTTAATGTTACAGAATTCCCTCCAAATACATTTATTATTGGTAATCATTCAGATGAATTATCATGTTGGATTCCATTACTTGGATATCCTTTCATTGTTATCCCATGTTGTTCACATAATTTGAATGGTGATAAAACACGATATCCGGTTATCAAGGGACCCGGCAGATCCAACCAAGATGGTAACTCCACATATCAAGGTTTGGTTGATCACGTTGAATATTTGGCAATGATGAGTGGCTGGAAAGTTGAAAGAGAAATGTTAAGAATTCCATCAACAAGAAATTCAGCTGTTATTGGATATCAAAGAAATGAATATGCCGCAAAATCTATTTATGAAGTAATTGCAATGGAAGGTGGTGCAACAAAATGGGTTGAGAACACAATGGCTTTGATGAAAAAAAAACCAAGGGATCATTAAATTGAGCTATTTAACACTCTTTTGTAATGTGCGTTATGAAGCAATTTATAGAATTAAATTAATGAAAGCTTTGCATACTGAACATTTCATGTATTTTTTAAAAACATTTTCAAAATTCTACACAGCATTTGCTGTTATATATTTGTTATATATTTTGAAGAGAAAGCATTTTATATACAGATTTCAGCCGTCTGATTAATTCTTACCTGCCTTTCTTTGTCTACGCTTTTTACCAATAATTCTTTTAACATCTTCACTAACATTAGATTTATCTTCTTTACCTTCAGCTGCAACTTTTTGCTTTCCAACATTTGGACCTTTATTCATATTTCCATGTTTTCCACCCTTACCTTTAAAATTTTTATTGGAAGACTTTTTATCAAACTTACTTTTTTTGGTGTCCTTTTCTTCATCGCCATTATCCTCGTCACTTCTCTTTCTCTTTATAGTTGATCCTTCATTTCTACTCCTTATAATCTGTTCATACCTTCTCTTAACAACACTTGCGTTTTCAATAGCAAATTCAACAACTAATCGTCTCCTATTTATTGTCTTTTCTCTTTCTGCCATTTTCTTTTGTTCCTCAGTTAATCCTAAAACAATCTCTTGTTTTGTAACTTCATGTGCGTTTAACCATCTTAATGCCATTAATGCATGTTTATGATCTCTAAATTCTAAGAAACCGTAACCTCTAGATCTACCATGCTCGCCTGAACCCTTAACTTCATTAATCACTTTGGCTTGTGTGACAACACCATGTTTGGAAACTCTTTTCTTTTCGTCATCATCAGTAATACCTAATTTTTCTAAAACAAAATGTTTTTGTTTCGTAGATCTGTCAATTTCTTCCTTGGATAATGGTTGTCTTTTACCTTCCTTAGCTTCTGTGGCAAATTCAACAATAGCCTTTCTACCCAGTTGTTTGAAAGACTTATCATTCATTGCTCTTGGAAGGTTTCTAACAGCTAATCTGGTCATAGATAGATGTAAACCTGGATTCTTTTTTAATTGATCAACACGCAAACCATAAGATCTTTCTCTGACATCCAAGTCACTTTGACTCAATAATTTTGCTAATTTAGAGTTTGGACCAATTCTACCTTCATTTAAAAGATATAAGTTTCTTTTGTCATTTTCCTTTGGAACTCTACCAAGCATTTCCTTTCGATTAGAAGCACTCTTTTCTGCCATTCTTGCGGCAGAATCTCTATCAAGAGCCGGAGCAATCTGCATAATACGACCTTCATACACATAAAATGGTGAAACATCATCTGGTAATAAAACAGAATTTGGTGCAACTGCTGGTGCATTCAAAAGGCATTCTTCATAGGCATTATTTTTAGTAAATGCCACAAAGGCGGTACCTTTTGGCAAACCAGTTTCTTTATCAACAACAGGAAGTGCATACTTAACAGGACCAAGTTTTTCAAAATGGGCCTTCAATGCATCTTCTGTAACATCATATGGAAGATTACGTACAAAAATGGAATAACGTTCTTGTCTGTTTCTTTTTTGTTTATTCTGCTTATTATCCTCAGTATCATCAAGTTCTAATAACTTAGCATCTTCTTCATTGATAGTATCTTCATCTTCATTATGATCTTCTTCATCTGATTCGGTTTTAGTTTCTTCCTCCATTTGAACATCTTCGGACGCATCTTCGTCTTTTTTTTGGGATTTATCTTCGTTTTCCTCTCCATCATTGTCTTCGTCTTCTTCCCCAGGAGCTTCAGTTTTAAGATTACTCCAGTGAGTTTTATTAACTGCATAATCAACAGCAACTTCTCTACCATTAATTTTTAAGCCAGAAGATGAATTAACGGCTTTTTCTGCATTGGCGTGTTTTGACATTGTAACAAACCCAAAACCACACATTTTTCCATCTGGTTTCTTTGGAATTTTAACTTCTTTAACAGTACCATACATTCTGAAAACTTTTGCTAAATCATCGGGATTTTTAACACTCCATGGTAAATTTCTAACAATTAATCTTGCAGTTTTTTGAACTGCCAGTTGTTCAGGTGCAATACTAACCTTTTTTTCATTTGATTCGGATTTATCAGCTTTTCTTTCTCTTCTCTTGGCAATATCAATTCTTAATAATCTGTCATTTAACTTTGTTTTTTTGGCTTCTTGTAATGCTAAAAGTGTATCATCATCCGAAGTAAATGAAACAAACCCAAAACCACGGGATTTATTTTCGTTATCATTGACAATAACTGCGTGTTTAACAGGTGCAAATTGTGAAAAAAAATCTGAAAGTTGCTCATTTGTGACATCAAATGGAACTGCACGAACAAATAAAGTTTTTCTGTCTAGAGAATCATCCTTACTTTCTGCGGTAGTATCAGACATTGTTTATTGGCTGTCTTCCTTGTTTTTGTAAAGAAAAAGGTCCGTTGATAAAATAACTGAAACGATTAATTAAATTTTATTATTGAAAATTTTTTTCCAAAAAAGTCAAATCCGTTTATCTTTTACGTAAGAATATTTAACATTTTCTAGTTCTCAAGATGTTTTACTTTGTTTACATTATATTTCGTGTTTCCATTAGAAAAATTTATTGTGATATCAAGAACATTACATGAGCTGGGATACCATGTCAACAAAGAAAAGAAAGTTCTACAATTCTGGCATTTTATCGAACTCGTATATACCCCCATTACGTGCAACACAGCTTGAGAGAGAATTACAAAAATTACCGCCAGATTCGTTATTTAGTTTAACCCAGTTATGGCTTTCCCTTAGTGCAACACAACCTATTCCTGATAAAAATCAGCAGATACAGGGATATACAAAAGATTTTTTATCTAAAAAATATAAAAAAGAGTTAGAAGATTTGAAAGTAATCAAGTCAAAGTCACACATGAAAAAACAACTTATAAATTTAGTACTTGTTAAGATCTATCCGAAAGGTTTGAATACTTTACAACTAGCCCAAATTGACGTTCAACTTTTGGTGGACCGACCTGGTGCTAATTCATGGATATCATCAACAGTAAAAATGGTAAATTCAACAAATGATATCCCAGCCGAAGATGATGATATCACTAATAAAATAAGGAATGAAAAACTGAAAAAATTACCAAATTATACATTTTCATTGAATTCACAGCAATTTTTAGATAACTTTATTATGAATTTAGCTAATCTATATCTTACCCATGTTTACATTTCAAGGCATCCACATTTCCCATTGCTTTTGATCAGAGTCCAAATGTATGATTATACTTTTCGACAATCAATCGACTCGTTGTCAAGGAGTTTGATATCTGAATTAACAAATACAGCACTAGATATGACTACAAAAATGCAATTCGAAAGTGATTTTGCATCCATCATGGAAAACAAGTTTAAAGCAAAGAATGAAAGATTTAAAAAGTCAAGTTTAAAAAGACAAGTGCAGATTCAAAATCAACCTCAATTTAGGTCACATAAACCTTTCTATATTTTATTACCTATTTCATCACCACATGTTATACACACAAGTGTATTGAATGAAGATGTTAGCACAAAGTTGATATTACAAACGTTAGAGACTACCTTATCAAACTCCTACATATGTAGTGAACTAAATAATAACAACTTCACGAAGCTCAAAAATCGATTAAATACAAACACATCAATTGTAACACCTAACAAAATAAAAATTTTTAGAGATCCTGATATTCCTAAGCCAATCAAGAATTTAAATGCAATTTTTTTAATTAAAGGTATATCAAGATTTGGATCATCCTTGGGTGCATGGGCACCATATGCTGATGGTAGTATTGATATGGGAGTTTTTGATACAGAATTGAAGCATTTAATTGTGCAACCTGAAAATTTTATTGATCTAACAGAAGATGATGAAAAAAACTTGAGTCATAATGAAAAGGATAGGAAAATTGTTGCAGGGTTGAAATTCAAAGGTACTTTGAAGAAGATGAGCTCAAGAAAGTTATTCCACGATAAAGAAAAAAATGGTGAAAATGATGATTTATCAGATGCTGTTGCTGATGATCATGATGATGATGATAATGATAATAATAAGGATGCTGATAATGCTGATAGTATGCTTGTAGATTTTAGTAATAGTAATATAATTCAAGAGGAAAAGCAAAGATTAAAGGATCCATATGCATCCCTTGTTCCTGTACAGGAAGCCAAGTTTGAAATCGACGATGATATTGCTAAATTTATGAACGAAAAGTATAAATCCAAAAAAAAAAGGAAATTAAAAAAAGCAACATTTTCGTTTTCAATGGAATTATTGGGCACTGATGTTTTTGGAGGACTTCATGAGCTTGCAGTGAAAGGTAAAGTTGATCCATATACGATTCCAAGTTGGCTAACTGGAGACTTGGGAACGGCTAATAATAGTATAAAAAATGGCAAGTTGAAAAGGATAAAGCCTTAAATAAATTATGTAGATTAACCAATTTATAGACATTTTTATATCATTAGTATAGATATAATAATGATTTTTGAAAGAAAGAAAACAAAAGCTTTATTCGTCTGAATCAAATATAGGGTCAAAACTACTTTGAATCAGTTGACTGATGTCATTAGAGTTATAAATTGGAAATGACTGTTGGAATCTACATTGCAATTGTGTTTGAATTTGTAGAGGAAAATCTGATTCACTTTCCATAAATACTATATCAGGGCCTTCAGAGGAAATAAACTTTAATTGATTATTACACTTTGACTTTTTACACGGTGATTCTTCTACATCTTCATATTTCCTTTTCAAATGAGAGGGTGTTTGTTCTAATTGTGAAGATATTAAAGTATTTGATAAGACGCTTGGTGGAACTTGACGTGGTATATCCATAGTTATTGAAAGTGAATCATTAGATAAAATATCAGTTGTCTGCGATGGCATGTCAAAAAAAGTAGAATTACAAAAACTATACGGTGATTGTTGGTTTGTGGGATATTGGGCACTATTTTGGGTTGATCCTAAGTTAAACTCATTTGATCCGAGAGTTGAATTGAGTAATGTTAAATCACTTGTATTTTCCAAACTAAGCTTTGAAGTATTATCACAGTCAAGGTCGTACGCAGAGGTGTTAACATGAAAGAAATTAGAAGTTCTGTCTGCAATTAATATATGATGTGATTTATCTTCATTACAAAGACTTAGTAATTGATCGATATCATTTGGAACTGAATACTGAGACATATCAAACATAGGCGATTCTAGGTTGTTCTGTGTACGTAACGCAAATTTAAGCTGGTTGGGTGTAAGGTACAGGATATCCATAACTAGATAGATTCAACCACTAAAAAAACAACTGTCTATGCCTGAGCCTTACAATTGTTTCCTCTTTTACCTTTAGGAAAAAATGATTCGTTTGAAAATGTAATTCTCTAAACATTTGTGGCACGTGACTAATGTAAGCGTCACACGTGACTTTGCGCAAACAAGAACTATTTCCCTATTAGGTATTTTTGTCATGAATATTTTTCTCTCTTCCTGTGGATGAAAAGTTTACATCTATCGGGGGTAGGTTTTGCAGAATTTGACCATGGGCTGTCAAGGCCAAGTACCATTTGTAATCGATTGATTTTTTATTCTGAGATCATTGCTTTTATATATATCATATCATCCCTTCATTTTTTTGGTGTTTTTTATAGAAAACCGGTTTTTTTTCTTCGGTTAACTTATGTTTAGCTAACAAATAATCTTTCAGTAATAAAGACATAGCCTCACTAAAATGCTTACAGTTAACTCTAAAACTATTTCAAAGCAATTTTTGAAAACGTTTGCTTCATTTAGATCATTACAAGCAATTCGTACTATATCAAATTCATCAAATACTTTAAAACCCAGACCAACAAATATTTCGAAAGCATCTGCAATTAACGGTGAAATCAAACAAAGAATGCCAACTCTATCACAAATGGATTTCCCATGTTTAGAAAAGTTAGAAAAACGCTCCAAAGATTTAGAGGGCAATTTAGATACCAGAAATAACGGACCAGAACCTGTTTATTCCAAAATAACTAAGGATAAAGTTGAAGTTTTTAAATCAAATGAACCAATTTTTCTTGACTATGGAGGTGCTTTGCCACAATTTGAAATTGCTTACGAAACATGGGGTGAATTAAATAGTGACAAATCAAATGCTATTTTATTGCATACTGGTTTATCAGCATCAAGTCATGCACATTCTACGTTAAAGAATCCCAGTAAAGGTTGGTGGGAAGCATATATTGGACCTGGCAAATACTTGGATACAAATAAATACTTTATCATTTGTACAAATGTCATTGGCGGTTGTTCAGGTTCAACAGGACCACAATCCATTGATCCATTATTAGGTGAACCTTATGGTACAAGATTTCCAATTTTATCAGTTAATGATATGGTTAGAGCACAAAATAGGTTAATTAAAAATCATTTGAAAATTGATAAATTATATGCGTCAATGGGCTCATCGATGGGTGGTATGCAATGTCTTGCCTATGCATCTGAATTTAAGGATGAAGTTTCTAAAATTATTAGTATCTCCGGATGTGCGAGGTCTCATCCGTCATCAATTGCAATGAGACATTGTCAAAGACAAGTTTTAATGACTGATCCAAACTGGAATAAGGGTCATTATTACGGTCAATTACCTCCATTTACTGGTATGAAATTAGCTCGTGAAATTGCAACCATTACTTACAGAAGTGGACCTGAATGGGAACAAAGATTTGGTGTTGAACGTGCAGATCCAAGTAAAAAGCCGGCTTTATGTCCTGATTTCTTGGTTGAAACATATCTTGACCATGCAGGTGAAAAATGGTGTTTAGAATTTGATGCAAATAGTTTCCTTTATATTTCCAAAGCAATGGATTTATTTGATATGGGTTACAAAAATAGATTAAAAGCTTTAAAATCAAGAACTCAAAGTGAGAATATTTATTATGGCGATAATGTCTTAGATTCGGAACTAGAATTTAAACCAACTTCAATTTGTGAATTTGATAGACCAATGAAAATCCAAAAGGCTAGAAGATTAACACCAGAAGAATCAAAACAAGATTTGATTGAAGGTTTAAGATCTATTTCTGATAAAGAAGTTTTAGTTATTGGTGTTGAAAGTGATACTTTGTTTCCAGCATGGCAACAAAGAGAAATTGCAGAAACTCTAAGAAAAGGTGATCAGTTAAATGGTGGTAATGGTGAAAAAATCAAACATGTTGAACTAAGTCATGAAGACAGTTTCTTTGGTCATGATACTTTCTTATTGTCAGTTGATCACATTGGTAAAGAAATTCAAAGTTTCTTAGATAATTAAATGATCAAATTTTTTCACTACCTATTTTACTTCTTTTCTACACATATATTGTCGACATTATTACGATTTGTTTTTCACTTTTTTCGATTTCTACACCTTTTCTACTTATTAAACTCTAAAGGTCATCAACTCATTTATTTCCTTTTTTTTCACTTTTTTTTCTTTTGTATTTTATATTTCAAATTTATAATATATTTGTTTAGGATATCTGAAAATTTTTAGTGCTAATTTAAATTTTAGAATTGATACAGCGATGATGAAAAGAAGAATTTCAAGTTTTTCATATCAGATTGTTGCACGATTTTTGCCCATTTCAATCAATATATACAGATTAAATCACACATACAATGACAGTACAAGAAAAAAAAAAGAAATTAAACAATAAATACAAAAATTACACACTATCAAGAAAATCAAATAATAATCGAATAGATACAATTAATTTAGATGATCCAAAAATTACAACAGAATGGTTTTTTGAAAATTACATTAAATTAAGAAAACCTGTATTAATCAAGTATAGTAAGGGATCTGACAACCTTCGTGCTGATTTAGATAAATTTAAACCTCAAGAGATAGCTGAAACATTGAATGACCAACAAGGAGATGATGATTTATTACAAGTTGAAAAATTGAATAATGGTGGTTTTGGCTCCGGTCAAAAAAGACTAAAAATTAAACTAGATCAGTTTATAAGCAGAATAAATCATGGGGAATCTTTATACTTGACTACTCAGTATACCGAAAATGACCCAGAGCTAAACCAAGATGATGATGACGAAGACAAGGACGAAGACGAAGACGAAGAGGAGGGTCCTGGATTTGATCAATTTAATACCGAAGGAAGTGATACAGAAGAATTTGGAGAACTGAATGATGATTTTCAAGATGATTTTCAAGAAGATGAAGAAGAAAATATCGGAGAAGAATTTAGTGGCTGTGATTTGGATGGAGATGAACCAAGTCTAATTTATCAACCACCGCTTTCTAAATTATTGAAGAATGGTAACTTGAAATACTTACCACCACATGCGATATCACTCACCGAACCATTAATTCCGCAACAGATCAATCTATGGTTTGGTAAAACCCCATCAGGTCCAAATCAATTGAAAATAGAATATGATTCTAACGGTGAAATATCATCAATAAATAAAGGATTAGCGGTTGAAAATGCAACGTCAACTGGCTTGCATCATGATCATGCTGATAATTTATATATTTTAGTTCAAGGTAAAAAAAGATTCACACTTTATTCACCTGATTTTGCACATGACTTATATACAATTGGAGACATCAGGGAGGTTTATGATACTGGGGTTATTGATTATATTAAGAATGATAACGCTCCAAATTGGACCAATGTTCGATCAGATGGTGGATATATTGAAGGAAATGAAGATAATAAATTTACAAAGACTGATCTTGATCCACCTTCATTTTGTCAAGTCCCACCATCATTATTACACTTAAACGAAATTAAAGATCATAAAGAACAAGAGAAGCTAAAAAAATACTGTGAAAAAAAGTATCCAAGCTTTGCTAATATTAAAGATAGTTCGATCAAAGTTGATTTGAATGATGGTGATTTATTATACTTACCTTCTGGATGGTTTCATGAAGTCACCTCATATGGTGATAAGTTAAAGAATAATGTTCACATTGCTATAAATTATTGGTTTGTACCACCTAATAATGTCGATAATTTGGAAAATCCATATATTGATGAATCTTGGTATGAAGAATTTCGAAAATGGAATGAAAAATTTATGTCGAGATAAATGGGTAAAGACGAATGGTACAGTGTATAGTTTTCACTACATTTTTTTTATAACTACTGTATATGTACTTAATACGACGAAACATTCAAATTTTGAAACATACGATGATGGATCAGTTGAATATTCCTTTTAATACAAATGAACGTAAGATAATTTCAATAATTGGGACAACAGGTGTGGGAAAATCACAATTTTCAATTGAGCTTGCCAAAAAATACAATGGAGAAATAATAAATGCAGACTCAATGCAAATGTATAAAGGATTAGACAATATAACTAACAAACATCCCATTGTTGAACGTGAAGGAATAGTTCATCATATTATGAATCATGTTGATTGGAATGATCAATACTATATTCATAAATTTAAGAATGAATGTGATTTAATATTCAACGATATTTGGAGTCGTAATAAAATCCCTATACTTGTTGGCGGAACACATTATTACTTACAGAGTGTTTTATTTGATAATAAGACCATAGAAAATGAAAATAGTGATGTTGTTGATGAAATTGGTGAGATTGATTATACGAAATTAAAAGTTGAAGATAGATTGATTTTAGAAAATGAAGATTCCAGTATAATTTATGATAGATTGAATGAAGTCGATCCTCAAATAGCTGCTAAGTTTCATCCAAATGATAAAAGACGCATCAAACGTGCACTGGAAATTTATTATTCAAGTGGACAACCTGCAAGCTTGATATATGAAAAACAACGAAGTAAAATGAATGATCAAGGTACGAGTTTGAAATACAATACATTATTTTATTGGTTATATTCTGAGAAGAGCGAATTAGATAAACGTTTAGATTTGAGAGTTAATAAAATGATGAATGATGGGGGGATTAGTGAACTAATTGAATTATTTGACTATTTTACAAATCATGGTATTAAAGATTTGGAAACCGGTGTTTGGCAAGTTATTGGATTTAAAGAATTTTTACCATATTTGGAAAAATCATCAAATCTAGCAAAGTTGAAGATAATTAATGATTTGGAAGATGATGATACTAGAAAAAATAATCTTATAAATCAACTGATAAAGGATGATATGGAATTTAAGAAGTGTTGTGATGATATGAAACTAAGAACGAGAAGATACGCTAAAAAGCAAGTTAAATGGATCAAGAACTTACTTGGACCTGAATTAAAAGAGGAAGAAAAGAATGGGTTTGTCAAATTTGGTAAAATATATGTGCTTGATGCAACTAATTTGACAAAATGGAATGAGAATGTTAAATTACGGGGGTTTGGTATCATGGATAATTTTATGACAAATAATGGGTATGTTAACGAGATAATAGAACAAGTACCTGATGCGTTACAGAAGGAAGGGTTGATTGATGGCTACTCTGTCAGTTCTTTAAATAAAATTGAAAATTGGAAAAAAAACACATGTGATGTATGTATAGACAAATCCACGGGTAAAAATTCGGTTTATGTTGGTAAACAGTGGGAAATTCATTTAAGATCCAAAAAGCATAAATATAATTTGAATCGTGGAAAAAGAAAGAGAGAGTATGAAGAGTGGTTACAAAGAAAAGAAGTTAAATGAATAAGTATTAAGATTATAGAAATAATAATTTTATGTAAACTAGAATAAACTAAATAAGAAACTAAAATATTTATAGAAAAGCATTAAAACAAAGATAAATGGCAAGGAATAGAAACAAGATTAATTAATTTAATTCTTTCTTTTCGCTTGAAGAACCTTGAAGCGGTTCAGGGGCTAAATCTAAACCATCAGTGACTATAATATTTGAGTCTGCAGGATTTACTTTTGATCTTGAAGTAAAAGGACTTAAGTGACTTATATTAGATAAAGTTTCTCTGATTGGATGAGGATGTTGTTCATGATATAAATGCATTTCTTCATCAACATTATCAATATCATCAACATCATCTTCTTCCTGAGGTAAGACTAAATTCATAATAACACCGATGAATCCTGTAACTGCAAAACCTGTTTCCATGACTAAAGTAATAGCATTTAATAAACCTTTTAAGCCATGATTATCACCATCATAAGTGAAGAAATAATCAAACCAATCAGGAACCAAAGTAGCACCTAAACCAAACATGATTGTACAAGTGAAAACAAATCTATCTCTTCTAGTGAAGGCAGTTGTTGATATAATTTTCAAACCTGAAACAGTAACAGAAGTGAAAAGGAAAGTAGTCATACCACCTAAGACGGGCTTTGGGATAGCAACTAAAGCAGCAGCAAATTTAGAAAAGATACCCATAACAATTAAGAAGAAGCAACACCAATAACCGACAGTTCTTGAACCACATTTAGTAATTGCAATAACACCATTATTTTGAGCAAACGTTGACATTGGAGGTAAAGTACATAAACCTGCTAGGATACCATTTAAACCATCAGCAAGGACACCACCTTGAACTCTTGAATCATATAAAGGACCTTCAATTTCTAATCTTGTAACATCTGAAGTTGCTGTAATATCACCAATAGCTTCCATCATTAACACTATATAACAAGCTAAGAAAGGTAAAACCATTGGACCATAAACTTTCAGCTTAAAAGTATGAACCCAAATAAAAGTAGCAGCAGGTGCGATATCAATACCACCGTGAGAGAAGTAACCACAAGCAGCAGCAACTATACAGCCCACTAATAAACCACAAATAACGGCACAAGATTTCATAATTGGAGATCCCCATTTTTCACAAATAATAATTGTAACATAAACAAGGAAACCTAAACCGATGAATTGAGCAGACCCCCATTGATAACCTTTAACACAAGTTGAATCAACACAACCTGAACCACCGACCAAATCCTTAAAACCAGATTCGACTAAATGAACACCAATAAGCAAAACAACAGGACCAGTGACTAAAGGAGGGAAAACTTTTTGTAATACTTTAGCAGGCATAAAAGACAATAAGACTTCTAATAGACCACAAACACAAGAAGTTGCAATAACTGCACCATAACCATCAGGACAGGGTAATTGGGTACCGTCAGCAGCGGTAGGACAAAAGCCGTTTTTATACATCATTGGGAAGCCTTTAGAGACAATTGTAATAGTTGCAAATGAGACACCTACAACGGAAAGTATACCAGTACCGACATAATAAGGAGTAAATGGGATTTTAAATCTTGTAATTTGAATACAAGACAAAAACCCAGACACCATTAATGAGACGGAAACCAAATATTGAGTTGTTAAAGTGTCAAGATTTGCATAATTGGATATTAAAATTGCAGGGGTACATAAACCTGCTAACATGGAAAGAGAGTGTTGTAAACCCAAAAGAAGACCTAAAAAGATAGGAACGTCATCATTTAAACCAAAGAAAGGTTGTTTTTTCTTTTCCTTCGTTAAGAATGGTAACGTTGGAGTGAAGAGATAAGCGTAATCATAATCACCTAATAAACCGTATTTAGTTGTGCATTTTTTGAATAATCTTGAAGAAGTTGATTTTATTTGATCAGTGAATGATTGCTTGACATTGAGTGAGGAAGTTGAAGATGCTATAATGACCTCTTCCTTTGCATTAATAGATGCGTCCTTGGAATCTATTTGAATTTGAGGAGCAGACATGATTGACTGGGTGATGAGAGAAGTTAAAACACAGAAGGAAAAAAAAAAGGAGTTAGACCGAGAGAACACAGATGGTTGGACCAGAGAGAGTGGGATATGGAAGCGTTTAAATAGCGTTGTGAAAGCTAAAGGGTGGTTTGTCTTGAGAAAACAATCAGAGAGGTAAAAAAGGCAGCTAAACGACGTTTATGGAAGGAGAAGATAGCATTGACAGTGGTAATCTCGATAATCATGCATGCAAATCAGCTCTGCTTATCTGAGAATGCGCATAATAGAAAAAAGAAGTGAAAAATTTTTGTGCTTTCCAGTGATTGGGAGTATTTTCCAATACAGGATCAAATTGTCTATTGTTCGCAGAACGAGATAAGGTGCGAAACGGGAGAAGAACGAGGATTTGATTAGTGGTGGAGATAGGCGAAGTTGGTGGGTACAAGGGTACAAGGGTACAAGGATATCTGGGTGTATTGGTGTATGGTTTAAACATGATAATAACTATACATTGGTATAGGCGTGTGTGTGCTGGCCACGATGGTGAGAGTACTGCACATGAAACAAAGTAGGTGCAACTCTCTTGAATAGAACACACTACCGAATACTCTGCACATTGCACCGGCAAGACCCGTGCTGGGTGACCAATGACTAGCGACCGGGAACCGCCGCCGAATCGGAGAACGCCGCGGTGTGTGTGGGGAACGGCGGGAAAATGGGCAAGAAAGAACGGGCGAGCACCGAGAAGGGGCTTACACGCACACGCCCGACACGCACACGCCCGACACGCACACGCCCGTCAAGACGCACACCCGTACACCCCGCTATAGGTGCAAGTAGTCGGCGGCGACGAGCACCTCCAGCGCCATTTCGGTCGGAATGGGGAACTCCGGCACGGCCGCCGCAGGCCTGTCGCCGCTCTCGCTGTGTTTGCGGTTGTAGCACAGGTAGTCGGCCACCTTCTCTAGAACAGGGGCGTCGAGGGCGGCGAGACGGATGTGGCCGTGGCCGGCGGCACTTTCTGCGAAGGCGTCGGTGCGCAACATGGACGCCAACGTGGGACTGATGGCGGCGGTGTCGCTGGCGACGACGAACGTGTGGCCGTCGGAGGCAACGAGTTTAGTGTAGGTGGTGGGGGAAACGGCGGGGGGGGACGACATGACGTGGGAAGACTGAGAAACGGAGGGAGACGGAAGGTGATTGGTCGGCAGAGGAGGGTGCCTATAGTAGAAGGAGCAGCTGTAGTATGTGCAAGATGCGATGGACACTCGCGAAGATACGTTCTGTGTTACGGCAGCAGTTGGATTCAGATAGCAGATTTGTTCAAATCATATACCGTATACTATACACCCATACACCCATACACCCACACCTATACGGTCAACTCAACCACTCATGAACTCCCCTTCACTATCGTGGCTCCCGCTTGAGAACGTCTTTTATAGAGACCGATCCTGCTATGAAGATATCAATCTCCCATTAGACAACTACAACATCACAATAGGTCCCTACATGTCAACCATCGCGTTGTATCCCGAAAAGGTCACCTCTACAACTACGTCTACAATTGATATCTATTCCCCGAGCGGTAACTTGCTTTTTCAAATTACCTGGAACTTCATCGAAAACCCAATCTGCAACCTTGGATGGTCAATCGATGGCCATCTTGTCATTGTCCTCAAATCTGGAAAGTTCAGAGTTTACTACAACTACAATGGCGACTTCAACGAGTACGATCTAGGGCTCAGCATTAAAACCACGGTTTTCAATAATCTAGGATTCGCAATACAGTCAATAAATAATGAGTTCAAATACATCCCTGATTACAATCCTCAAGCAGCAATTTCTCTTGACCTTTTCAAAACTTCCTCTTCAATTGACCCAATCCACATCAACTCATGGACTATCTCTTCAATACCGGATTTATCTCAAAGATCACTAAACTCTCTCATTTTCTACATCATCACATCAAATGGTTTAGTGATTCTCGATAAACGCACTTCCATTCCCACTTTTCTTCACCCTTCATTACTCAATTCAATTGACCTTATTACCATATCTTCAAATCAAAAATTTATCTCATTATATTCAAAATCTAATTCTAGTGTCTACATATTTGATATAAATTTTGAAAATCTACTGCTAAACCATCCGTTAGATGCTAATTCAATACCACACCAATTATCTTGGTGTTCAAATGATGTCGTTGTCTTGGCATATCCAACATACCTCCTCATAATTGGGCCTTCAAATTCAACCTTAAAACTCAACTCTCCAATGTCTTATCTATACAACACAGTTGATGGTTTGTACTATATAAACTCAAGTTGTCTCAATTTCTTTTCAAAAGTCTCCGAAAATACAGAATCAACTTTCAAAATCGGCTCAACTTCACCTTCAGCTTTATTACTGGATTCCATAAACTATCTCAACAAAAACTCATTGAATTTCTTAAACTTGCTCAACCTTATTAATGACCAACTAGTTTATGCAATAGATACCTGTATAAGATGTGCAACTGAAGAATTTGACCTCTATTGGCAAAAAAACTTACTCAAATCTGCCAATCTAGGGATTGTTAAACTAGTCGACACTTATTCAACTTCAGAACTGATACATTCTTGTAATTATCTAAGAATCTTAAACCTGATCAGAAATAAAGAAATTGGTTTGTTTTTAACTTTCAATCAATTGAGTGATTTAGGATTGGAAAAATTAATCGATTTTTTACTATTAAAAAATCTCCATTATTTATCCTTCAAAATCGTCGATTTCTTAAATCAAAATGATAAATCTTACCTTATTTCAAGAATTTTAAACGACTGGTCAATCTCAAAGATAAAATCTTCAAAAAATCTAAGTGATAATGAATTATTCGAATCCTTAATGAATAAATTAAACACTTATACATCCACACCTATTAATTGGTTGAAAATTTCAAAAATTGCATACCTTGAAGGTAGATTATCATTAGCTAAAAACTTATCAATTTACGAATCTAACAACTATCGCAAAATTCAATTCCTTCTTAATGACCTAAATATTGACCTCTCATATATTATTACAAAGGCAAATGATGATTCATTATTAGATAGTATATTATTATTAAATTTCACAATTTGGAATGAAAGCAATGGTAATATAAGTGATTTTTTTAAATTAATTAACAATCAAACTGCATTCATTGGAGTATTAAAATCGTTTACTCACAACCTAAATAGTCAGTTATTAAAATCCATTATTTACCTAGATGATGATCTATTTGCTCAGTTAATCATCGCATTAAAATCTAAGGACGCCACTAAACTCAAACTTTTAATCAATAATCATAATAATAAACAATTCAAATACATCAAATCAATACCTACCCAAGAATCAGATCCACTTCAAACAATCACAGACTTAATCGAAACTGATCTTAACAAAGCATGTAAAACTTATCATAAATTAAACATCCCCAAATATCAATTCGTTACACTAGTATTATCAACATTATCAAAAGACAAGTCAAAATTCCCCGACCTGTATGAATTTTCAAACACATCATTGGGAAAGACCATCTCTCCAGAGGTTTATTTTTATAAATTTTTAAAAATGGCAGATAAAAGGTACGCTTCAATGTATATTCATCTATGTACAAGGAAAAATTATAAATGGAGGGTTAAAATGTTTTGTATTGTTGATATGATCAATGATGCCAAAAATGAAGCAATCAAGTATAATGATGGTGTATTGGTTAATGAGTTAAAGAGAATATATGGATAGTTTAAATAATTCGACATCATGTAACTCAGTATAGTATTTTCTAATTAATTAAACAATGTATAATAAACATATCATTTGAAACTTTACATTCTCATCAATAAATGTCATCTTCATCTTCACTATCATCTTCACATCCAAATCTATAATTATCTTTCAATGTTTCAAACTCTTCTTTATATTCTTCACGTTCATCATTCCTCATAAACTTTGAAACAAACTTGATTATTTCACCAAAATCGTCATATAATAAATTACTTACACCAATTGATGATGCCTCAATTGATTTATTCTTAAAAGATTCAGGTAATGTATCTAAATATTTGAAATTATCATACGTTTTGAAATCATATAAAACATCCGCATTATTATCACCATGAAATTTCTTCAATTTTTCATCATTTATATCCATCGTGGATAGAATCGATCTTGCAAAAACGTGTCTTGAACAATGATCTGCCCCACTTGTAAATATATTCTCACTTCCAATATCCATTACTTCATCATCAATAGATATCCTTACTTCATTTATAAACTTTCTCAATCCCCCATCTGTTAATTTATACATTATTTCATTCAAATCACTATTTTTAACAGTATTCAGAAACTCGAATGGAATTTCAAAAAATGCAGATTTCTCCCAATTTGAATACGGAATTGATTGATTAAACATAATAAAACTATTCAAATTAAGATTATTAAATTCATAGACTTTTTTGATCCTATTCATCTTTTCAACATTACCTGCTCTTAGATTTATTTGTTTTTGAATTGACCATAAATTGATTTTTGATCCTTTACCGTTTAATTGCTCATCTATTAACCTGTTTAATAATTCATGACATATTCCCGCCCATGATGTATCTAATTCTAAAACAACATTTAAATTAGTTAAGTTGTTGGAATTTTCTAAATATTTACGTATAATTTCATCAACTGAATCTTCAAATATCGAATTTTGGAAGCTTAATTTACCAAGTTCATAATCTTCAAAATAATGTGGTTGAATAAATTCAATCGTGTTTCTATTAATACCTTTGCCTGTATTCACATCATATAGATAATCTGGATGTTTTAAGATTGAATTTGGATTATATGTAACGCTTGAAAAATCAGACCAAAATTGTGGTTCCTTTGAAGAAGGTTCATTTGGGGATGTATGAATTTTTTCCAATTTTTCAAATCCATTGAATCTTAAATTTTCAAACAATTTTGTCTCATCTTCAAAAAATTTCAATGGATTCAAATTACCTGTACCATTTGAATAATCATATAAAATAGAACGTGGATAAAAATTTGAAATTAAGTTGGAATTAATTGAATGATCTGACTTCAAGATAATATGATTTAAGGGATTTATGTTTGCCGGATTTTGTAAAAACTTAGCATATTGTGAATTGTTAAAGTGTGTTACCACCTGATTTGAAATCTGTGAAAATGATAACGTTAATGATTCTTGCATGCTTGGCTGTGGTTTCAACACTTATAAACCTCTTTAATAAAATCAGAATTTCTCATTTTCATGATTTTTTAGTTTTCCATTTTTTCAATTTCTCATAATTTTTTTTTTCCTTTTTGAATAATTTTTTAGTCTGGAAAATTTTTCTATCATTCTACTATCATTTGATTTCTTTATGTAATTAAAATCATCATATCAATGAGTAATTCACTAGAAGATAGATTACAAGAACATTCAAATGCATTTGATGGGTTATTATCCTTGATTCCTGCAAAATACTACTATGATGAAGACACCTCAAGTCAATGGAAACAAAAACGTAAATCAAAAGAAGAACATTCAAATAATAAAAGAAAAAAATTGAATTCAACTAATAACAATCAAAATAGTGCAGTTGATGTTTTGAAGAACAATGAAAAAACTGCAAAGCCTGTTGTTTTACCTGGTGAAAAATTTAGGCAGCATCAATTAGCAATGAAGATCTTACAAGAAAAAGGTAGTGAGGAAGATGATGATGATGATGAGGAGGAAGAGGATGGGGAAGAAGAAGATGGGGAGGAAGAAGATGATGGTGAAGGAGAAAGCGAAAGAGAAGATTTTATAGCCGAACCACATTCTAGTGATGAGTTAATTCAAGAAAATGTCACTATTGTTTTCGATGATAATGGTGAAGAAATTACCAAGGAAGAATATAAGAAAGCCGATATTCAACAAAAAAAACAAAATAGCAAGAAGCAATTAAGTAAAGAAGAACAAGAGGCAAGAGAAAGAAAACATAAGGAATTGAAGGCAAAACTACAAGCAAAGATTCAATTAATGAGAGAAAAAAGAAAAGCTCCGGGAACAAAGATAAATGGTGCTGCAACTTCAAGACAGCAAATTTTAGAAGAAAGACGTAGAAAAGCTGAATTGAAGAAAGAACAAAAGAAGAAAAATGATGATGATAATGAAACATCCAGTAGTGATGATGACGATGATGACGATGATGATGATAATGATGGTAATGATGGTAATGATGATAATATTGATTCTGTTAATAAATCTAATGTTATGTTTGGTAATATCGAATTTTTAGATGGTGAAAGAGTGTCGAGTGATTTGACCTCATCAAGAAAAATTGGTAAAAAGAAGGGACCTTCTAACAAAGACATTAAAGGGCATTTAAATAAAATTGAAAGAGAAAAGCAAAAGAGTAATGATCTAGATAAAGATGCAAAAAAGAAACTTGAAGATAAAAATAAATGGCAGAAAGCATTAGCAGGTGTTCAAGGTGTTAAAATTAAGGATGATGAAAAGCTATTGAAAAAGGCACTCAGAAGAAAAGAATCCGTCAAAAGAAAGAGTGAACGTGAATGGAAAAATCGTATACAAAATCTTGCGGATGAAAAGAAAATGAAAACTGATAGAAGAGAAGAAAATTTACGTATTAGAAAGGAAAATAGAGGTAGAAGTCGTAAGGATCAAATCAAACAACTTCCAAGTTACAAGCGTAGTCGTGCACACAAAAAGCTCCCTGGTAATGGTATAACTAAAGATAATGGTGGTAAAGGTGGTTTCAAGAAGGAGGGCTCTAACAATGGCTCTCGAGGTGGTGCTAAACGTGCTGGTTTTGAAGGTGGTATCCGTAGTCACAATAAGAAGAGATAGTGTAATTTTCTAATTTTTTTCTAAATATACATCGATTAAATATTCGTGTTAATAATACTGTATAAATTTCTGGCATTTGACAATAAAAAATTAAAAAACAGGGAGCGAGATGATCTTGTTTGGTTTTCTTTCGACGAGATGATATTAAAAATCTATGCGAACAGGCTTCTTTTACATATCATCAAATCAACCAGTGCAGTGCTGAGTTAAGCAATCATGTGGTATGTATGGCAGAGGTAGTGATTGGTTAAAAATTATAGATAGATGGATATTTAAAAGGCTTTCAAAGCTGAATTTGTAACTACAATTAATTATTTTGAAACATATGTCAAAGGGGCACAGGTTAGAAAATTAATTGCTCCTGAATTTCTCCATTTTTGTCCATTTAATCTATTTTTTCCAATATTATAATAATAATAGACATCACTATTTAATGTTGAAGCTATTATAAACTTAATTTCAATTGCAATTATACTAACGTTTGAACACAATCTTTTATTTTTATCCTTTTTTTCTATAGTGGTATCTTTGGTTATGCAAATTATAATGTTGCTCGTACTAGAGGACAAATTATCAACACTTTAGTTGATGGTTTAACCAAATTAGAATATAGAGGTTATGATTCTGCTGGTATTGGTATTGATGGTGAAAATGACTGGTCTGAAGATTCTCCAGTTAGAGAAATTAAATTATACAAACAAGTTGGTAAAGTTGCAAACTTAAAAGATGAAATTGTTTCACAACATCCAGATATTTCTGAAGCTTTTTACAGTCATGTTGGTATTGCTCATACTAGATGGGCAACTCATGGTGGTGTCACTCAAGTTAACTGTCATCCTCAGCCTTCTGACCCTGAAAATCAATTCGTTGTTGTTCATAATGGTATTATTACCAATTATAGAGAATTAAAGATGTTCTTACAAAATGAAGGCGAAGTCTTTAAATCTGATACTGATACTGAAATTATTGCAAAATTGTTCAACTATTATTACAAAAAGGATCCTGATTTAGAATTATATCAATTAACAAAGGATGTTTTATATCAATTACAAGGCTCTTATGGTTTGATGGTTAAATCTGTTCATTACCCTAATGAAATTGTTGCAACTAGAAAAGGTTCGCCTTTATTAATTGGTGTTAAGACTGAACAAAAATTAAAAGTTGATTTCGTTGATGTTGAATTCATTGCTGATCCAAGTGAAAGTGCTAATGAATCAACTAGTAATACTTTATTACCTTCAAAGAATTACAAAACTTCCTTAAGAAAATCAGAATCAAGAGCAATTTTGCCTGATCATAATATGCCAATTGAATTTTTTGTTTCATCAGATGCTTCATCAGTCATTGAACATACTAAGAAAGTTTTATTTCTAGAAGATGATGATATTGCTCATATTAATCATGGTGAATTACATATTCATAGAGCAAGACAAAGTAAAGGCATGTCGACTACAAGACCTGTCCACACTTTAGAATTGCAATTAGCTGAAATCATGAAAGGTGGTTATGATCATTTCATGATGAAAGAAATCTCTGAGCAACCAGATTCAACTTTTAATACGATGAGAGGTAGATTAGATTTTAAAAATAAAGACATCATACTTGGTGGTATTAAGCCTTATCTGACAAGTATTAGAAGATCAAGAAGATTTCAAATGATTGCATGTGGTACGTCATATCATTCGTGTTTGGCTGTAAGGTCACTATTTGAAGAATTAACTGGAGTTCCCGTTTCAGTTGATTTGGCTTCAGACTTTTTAGATCGTTCACCGCCAGTTTTCAGAGATGATACTTGTATTTTTGTTTCCCAATCTGGTGAAACTGCTGATAGTATGCAAGCTTTGAAGTATTGTAGAGCTGCAGGATGTCTGAATGTTGGTGTTGTTAACTCTGTTGGGTCAAGTATTTCCCGTGAAACTGATTGTGGTGTTCATATTAATGCAGGTCCAGAAATTAGTGTTGCATCTACAAAAGCATATTCCTCACAATTTATTGCTTTAACTATGATTGCCTTACAAATCTCCAATAACGTTATTGATAATAAAGCACGACATGATGAAATTATTAATGCGTTGGAAGATATTCCAACACAAATAGCTAAAGTTCTAGAAATGAAAGATCTTATCAAAGAAATTTCATTAAAATATTTACATAATAAAGAAAATATGTTAGTTATTGGTAGAGGGTATCAGTATGCATCGGCTTTAGAAGGAGCATTAAAGATTAAAGAAATTTCATATATTCATGCAGAAGGTATTCAAGCTGGTGAATTAAAGCATGGTACTTTAGCATTGATTGATGAAACAATGCCAGTCGTTGCATTTGCAACTCAAGATTCATTTTCTCCAAAGGTTAATTCAGCAATTCAACAAATAACAGCAAGAAGTGGTCGCCCAATTATTATTCTCACTGAGGGTGATGATTTAATTGATAGATCTAAAACCTCTGCATGTATTGAAGTTCCAAAGACTGTTGATTGTTTACAAGGTTTAATAAATGTTGTCCCATTACAATTAATGAGTTACTATTTATCATGTGCCGCTGGTCACAATCCAGATCGTCCAAGAAATTTAGCAAAGTCCGTCACTGTTGAATAATTGTAATAATTTTAAATTGACTAGTTTTCAATTCTATAATTTTTTTAATTAGAAAAAAATCCTACCACTTTTTCCTCTTTTACCTATTCACAGCTCTTAATTCTTTACATATTTTTTCCTTAGTTAAAGTCCTTATGTAATGCATTTCTACCATTTATAGTTATTCTAAAAAAAAGTAAGCTCCATAGCACAAGCACATGCAATTATCAAATTCGAAATTATTGTCTGAAATGTGCCGCGTGAGGCTCCTGGAGCATTATATTCAATCTATAAATGTTAATAATGTTTTTAGGTGACCTATAGTATTTTGTTAAATTGTGATTAGTTCTTTTTAATGATTAAATCAATCTGTAACATAGCTCCAAAATCTTACAGATTTTCAAAGAATATGTGCACTTCAATAAATAAGAAAACATTCCCAGATACTTCATTACATGAACAACTTCCAAGAAATGTTATTCCATTAAATTACGATATCAAATGTTACGATATTGATTATCATAAAAACACATTTAACGGTTTAGTTAAAATTGATCTTAAAATCCTAGCTAATTCAAGATCTATTATTTTAAATCAAAAGTTTTTAAATTTTGATAACGTAACCGTTAGTTGTGGAGATTCAGAAATTACTACAGTTAATGAGATCGTTCTTGATAATAATAATGAAACAGTTGAATTTAAATTCAAAGATGAAATTTCGAAAGTTAGAAATGAAATTTTGCAATTAGTCATTAATTACAATGGTAAAATTCGTACAGATATGGGCGGTTTTTATACATCCAATTATAAAGACGCTGAAGGTAAAACCAAATACATTTTAGCAACGCAATTTGAATCAACGGATGCAAGAGCTGCATTCCCATGCTATGATGAACCAAATTGCAAAGCCACTTTCCAAATTTCAATTGAAGTTTCAAAAAAATTACAAGTATTATCAAATATGCCAATCAATTCTGAAAATGTTGACGGTGATAAAAAACTTTTTAGCTTTGATAAAACTCCTAAAATGTCTACATATTTAGTTGCCTGGGCAATTGGACAATTCGAATATGTTGAATCTGAAACATTACGTGAATATAATGGAGCTAAACTACCAATTAGGGTTTACACCATTCCTGGACAATCACATGCAGGTAAATATGCATTAGAGACTGCACAGAATGCAGTTGATTATCTTTCAACTATTTTTGATATTGATTATCCATTACCAAAACTTGATTTATTAGCCGTGCCACAATTTGGTGCAAATGCTATGGAGAATTGGGGGTTAGTTATGTTTAGGTCAACTGCATTATTATTTGATCCAAAAAATTCAAGTGTCACATATAAACAGAAGGTTTCATATGTTGTTTCACATGAAATTGCACATTCATGGTTTGGTAATTATTGTACAATGAATTGGTGGTCTGATTTATGGTTAAATGAATCTTTTGCGACTTATGTCGGTTGGTTATGTGTTGATAATATGCACCCAGAATGGGATGTTTTCACTGATTTTATTTCTGATTCGATGCAAATTGCTTTAGATTTAGATAGTTTGAAAGCTTCGCATCCAATTGAAGTTCAAGTTTATCACGCAAATGAAATTGATGAAATTTTTGATGCAATTTCATATTTAAAAGGTGGATCTGTTGTTAGAATGGTTGCGGAATCGATTGGTGTTGAGCTATTTTTAAAAGGTGTTTCTAATTATCTTAAGAAATATTCGTTTGATAATGCAAAATCAAATGATTTATGGGACTCAATTAGTGAAATTTCAGGTAAGAATATAAGTGAATTGGTTGAGCCTTGGATTCGAGCAGTTGGTTTTCCATTATTGAATGTTTCTAAAAATAATGAAAATAAAATCCAAATTAAACAACAAAGATTTTTACTTGGAGGTACTACTAAGGATGATGATGAAATTACATGGTGGATACCAAATGTTGAAAATATGACCACGAAAGAGAAGAATATTTCAAGTGAACATTTCCTTAAGTTGAATGTTGATACAATAGGATTTTACAGAGTTTTTTATGAAGATAACTTATTCAATAATATTGTTTCAAATTTGGACAAATTATCAGCAAAAGATAAGATCGGTTTGGTTGCAGATACAAGTGCTGGAGCAAGAGCATGTTTGATTAAAACTTCACAATTCTTACAATTAGTCAACCAAATGAAAGATGAAAATCATGTTGCAGTTTGGACTCAAATTGTTCAGAGACTAAATATTTTGAAAATTGCTTTCTTTACAAATAAAGATATTGCAAATAAGTTGACATCGTTTTCAAGAGATCTTTATAGAAACAAATATGAAGAATTAATGAAAAGTGATACACTAAACTTTAATCAACAAAAATTAGTGTCCATTTTATTTGAACAATTAGGTGTTTCTAAATTTGAAGATACGATTATTGAATCCAGAGAGTGTTACACCACAAATAATATTGAACCACACTTCAGGCAGGCTGTTTACAGAACTTTATTATCAAATAAGGAAACATGTAACAATGATATTATCAATTTATTATTTAAAGAGGTTATGGAGCCAAGTTCGATCGATGGGCGTGAAGTTGCATTAAGATCGTTAGGATCGGTCAGTAAAGTTGAAGAATATTTACCAAGAATTTTAAACTTGTTTTTTGATGGTAGTGTTCCAGAAATGGATTATCAATTTTTGAGTATACCGTTAGCATCAAATAACCAAACAAAGGTTATTTTCTGGAATTATTTTAAGGACAACTACACTAAATTCAGAAATGATGTTTCCATGTGGACATTAGACCGTGTCATTAAAGGATTTTTACCAAAGCTTGTGTCCAAAGAACTAGAAACTGACGTCCAAGCTTTTTTCAAAGGCAAAGATAATGCAGGTTACGAAAAAGGCTTAAGACAAGCATTAGATAGTATCCATAATGATGTTAAATGGTGTGAACATGCGGAAGAAGATGTTCTTCGGTGGTTCAAGAATAACGGCTATTAATTATTTTCGTCATATATTAAAGCGTATGTAGATAAATTTGTGCATATAAAAATAAAAAGTACAATAGAGCTGCGCGAGTAGTAATTTTAAAATGCGGGCCGTGATATATAAATAGAAAAAAACTGCCTGATGTCAAAAAGCCGCCTATGCGAATTAATCCCTCAACACATCATTTAGTAAACAGCATATTGAGGCAAAGCATCCAGTCAAAAGCAGCCCGTCTCATGTCGGGGTTATGTTTATCCTACTTGGATGGATATTATATATGACAACATCTGTTAAGTAATACCACCAGATTGGGAATAGAAAAAGAGGCTGAAATGGGGAGCCTAAGGTGTACAGTTTTTCCAACTACGGCATCTTAGTTTTTTTGCTCTATATGGCAGATGTGGCTACAGTTTTAGCAAGCCTACCTCAATAGAGATTTTATTTAAGAACATCCATTTCCTTTGATTTAAAGGAATGGTTTTTCTTCTTTTACTTACTTATTATTCATTAAAGTCAATTAACGATCATGTTATTTAGTCAAGCGTTCTTTGCATCTTTATTGGCATCTACGGCCAAGGCTTCTCCGATTTACAAACGAGACCATGATGATGCTACTTCATCTTTAATTTCTGAGTCTAATTCTTCATCTGTATCTTCATTAGGTTTTGTTAAACCAGATTTAGTTTGGACTTCTGATTCCATTGGTATTCAAGTATCACTTGGTTCAGACAACCAAACAGTTGTTCTTAAATTAGATTCCACAACATCCGACTTTTGGGTCAATGCTGATGACAATGAATTTTGCCTAGCTTATTATCCGGTTCCATATTCTGGTAGGGATTCTGACTGGAATGAAGTCAATTTGGGTTTAAATGCAGATGTTAACTCCGCTGTTCAAAGTTTCCAAGCAAATCATGCTTCAAGTTTATCTCATGCTTTAACCGCTTCTGCTTCATTTAATGTTCAAAGTTATATCAGTGAAAGAAAGACACAATTTCAATCTTTGCTTTCAAGTGAGCAAGCTAAAATTACTGAACAAATTGATGAATTCACTAAAACTGCAACTAAAACTGATGATGTTTTTTCTTATGCTTCATCTTTAGCAGGCGAATTTGGTAACGCTATTACATCAAAAACTGCCGAGTACGCAGTTGGAGCTATATCATATGCTCAAATTTATGAAACTTTAATCACAAAAATTAATGGTACCACTTATTCAATTGCAACTAATACTGCTTCTGACGTTAGTTACTGGGATGAAAGTATTGGTGAAGACGTTAGCGCATTAATCTCTGAAGCTCAATCGTTGGCGGACGATACATATGATGTTTTTACCTATAGAAATGATGATATTGCTGATTCGGTTACTGATTTTGGGGATAGCTTTTCTACAGGTATACCTCTTCCTTTAAAGAGAGAGGTTGAAGATTTTGGTGAAGGCCTTGAAAAGAGATATCTAGCAAATACTTCAACTGTTTATGATTTTGTTCCAAAAAACGGTTCCACCTTTAGTGATAGTTTCTTCGGGGGTATTTTTTACTCACTCGAAAATTACTGTGGTTATTACGGTGTCTTCAACTACTCATCTTCAGAATCTTTTGTTATGGATAATGAGCCATTCTATATTTCATCAAAGGATGAAGATGCTTTCGGTTTTATTGGTAATGATACTGCTGAAATCTCGGGTGTATTGTTCAATGCTACATTTGGTGTTGCAGATTATTCAGAATCAAACATTGGTGTATTAGGTATTGGTAATTCAAATGAAAATTCAACATTTAAATCACTTCCACACTTACTTGTTGAAAGTGGCGCTATTTACAAGGCAGTATATTCATTATCTTCTAATTATGGTGATATATCTATTATTTTTGGTGCTGTTGATTATTCAACATTATCAGGTAACATCACATTTTTCCCATTAGTTCAATATGAAGAAGCAATTGCATTTAACGTATCAGGTATTAATATTACCGATTATTCTATTCTTTACAGCGATAATGATGACAATGATGATGATGATTCTTCACTCTCATCTACTATTACAGATCATGAATATACGGTTATTGTTGATACTACAGCTCAGAATCTTTTCTTACCAGATGATGTTTTATCCTCATTAGTCTATACACTAAATTCAACATTCGATGTCTCTTACAATGAAACTTATGGTAAATACGTTTTAACTATGCCAGGAGACGATGATAAGAATGATACTAGTGGCTATTATTATAATAATATTTATTTATCTGACTTTGCAATCACTTTATTACTCAATGATACCACTTATGATGTTACTTTAAGTAATATTGTAAACCCTATTTGGAATGGACCTTCATATTTTAATGATTCAGATCTATTAACATTATTTAATGATTCAGATTCATTAACATCATTAAATGATTCATACTTTTATAATATTTCATTTTATGAAAGTCCAGATGCGTTTGTTTTATCAGTTTTACCAAGCAATGATAGCGATACAATTACTATTGGTCCAGACTTTTTAAGAGATAGCTTAGCAGTCATTGTTGATTTAGAAGACCAAGAAATTGGTTTAGCATATTCTTCAGGCTATGCTGATGGTGATGAACTCATTATCATTCATGATGTAATTCCAACATACGTTGACGATTATGATTACAGTGACGATTATGATGACAGTGACGATTATGATGACAGTGACGATTATGATGACAGTTATGATAACAATGACAACGATAGCAATGGCTTCAATGATGATGATAATTCAAATGATACCAATTGATAGACTAAGCTATATTTTGACGACTAGCACTGTTTTTCTCATTCCTCATACTTAAATTACTTTATGTATTTTTTGACCGTATTATTTTTTAACTTCTATATTGACATTATTTATAATTAAACATTGTATGCACTAATAGCTACTTAAGATTTAATAATTCCTTCTGCATTTTAATGTTAAAAACATCTATATCTAAATAGCAGTTTTTTTACAATTTCTAACCTACTAAAATTGTTTTGGTTAGAGTAAACGAAACACGAGGTGATATATTTTATAATCGTTTACCGAAAAAAAAAAGTTAGAAGAATGTATTTGAAAACATCAAAATTTGGAAACAAGATGATGTTTTCTTGTTTGAATGCCCAAAGACATATAAACTCAGGAAAAAACATGCTGTTTGACTTGATAAAAGCAAATGAGTATAATGTAAACTAGAAAATAAACTATAAAAAAAGTGAAATTATTGTTTAGCCATCTCAAGCTTTGGCGTTAGCTAGAAATGTATTGTCAGGTAGTGAAGCCTGGAAGCATTCCTTGGTGAGAATAATGCATTTGGTGCTGGAGTAATGAGCGAAAACGTTGAATTAAAGAAAGGTGGGGAGCTTCTGTTATTATTCAATTAAAACTGTGATATGTAATTCAAATTAACGGTTACTTTGTTTGAAAAATCATCAATTTTACCTGCAAAGTTCCGGGCAGTTAAACATATCAGATTTTTTTAACTTTTCCTCTTCAGAATTATGTAAAAGAACGTTACACTAATGGATCAGGTTTTAATAACACTGTCATAATAGTGCCTTTGACGTTATGTGGATATATTCTACCTGTATTGTATTAACTGTTGAAACAATATCATTACGTAGAAATTTGATATGTTGAAATAAGATCATTACGTAGAAATGTGATCTGTTTATGTTCTTATAACAATCATTAATTTGTCTATATAAGGAGGTATTTCCTCCTTATTATCGCCTTTAGTATTTATATGCTTATTTATACTTTCCTTTTAAATAATCAACTTATAATATAATCATTGATCCTATTATCAGAGTTAATACGTTACAACATTAACTAATAATAATGTTTGTGATTATATTCTAGGTAGATCATTAAAAGAAAAACTAAAAATAAAGATATAGATATTTAACAAAATAAAAAGTGAAAAGCACCTCTTCATATAAAAAAATAACAAATTCTTTAGGGATATGCATGGGTCACAACATGTTGCTTGTCACGGTAATTATCCAATCTAATTTTCTTTTAACATCGGTGGCTGACAACCATAACTGCATTTTTGAGTCAAGCATTATAATGTGAAGTATACTTCAATATTTGAATCCATGCAAATTCCTTGTTAGCTCAGTCGGTAGAGCGTTCGGCTTTTAAGAATTCTTTAAGAAGTCGACCGAAATGTCCAGGGTTCGAGCCCCTGATAAGGAGTTTTAACTTACTTTTTTTTATTTAGCTATTCTATATATGTGATGGTAAAACTAAGTAAACCACTGTCTCATTAGTAGAGTACCTGATACTCTTTTACATCTAGTTACACAGCTTTCACATTTGTGAGTAATTAGAAGTTTCAAGAGGTGCTTATAAGTAAAAACGCTTTATTAAGAAAACAACGAATTAAAAATATAAGAGGGTTCATGAACTTGCAATGCCTTCAACTAAATATCCATTTCAAACTCAGTTTCTTCATTTTCATCAATATTTGACTGTACTTTTTTACTTGATTTTATCAAAGGCTTGTTAATTTTTGTAATTTTATTTAGGGTGTTTTTGTGTTTGTCTTCATTATTGATTACACTTTGAAGCTTAGAGTTTAATGAATTAATTTTAGATGGATTTAACGTGTGCAAAGCATGTGTGGTATTTTGATTTCTGAGATTTGATTTTGGTGTAGTAAATATTCCTGTTGGTGGTGGTGATAACTGATAATTGAGAACTTTAAATGTAGGGTTTTTTGAATTTGGTCTTTTGGGAGTGACTTGGGTTGTTATATGGGAATGCTTTATTCTTGAGGATGTTGATGAATTATCAGAAAAGAAATTTGAATAGACATTATTTCCATTCATATCTAATGAATTATTGATTAATGAATTATTATATGGCTCTACACTTAAATGTAGTGGTTGGTGAGGTCTGAAAGGTGATGCCAACATGGGTCCTCCTTGGTTGTGATCATAATGTAGAATTTTGCTCTCATTTTCAGGTTTTTGTTGCATATAATCAATAAACTCATTATAAAAAGATTCGGATGTACTGGAACTTTTGTGATTATTTGAGCTTGTAGAGGATTTTATCGCCTCTATTTTGTCAGATTCTTTGATTGTGGGTGGTGTAACTAGAAGGTTTGGAAATCGAAGCTTGTTTGAATTATCTGTGGTACCTAAATTCTTTAGAACACTTGACTTTGCGGGTAAAATGTCATTCATTTTTTTAGCGTTGGCTGAAATACTGAAAATATTATCATTTGCAATTGTTGCATTACGTTGATAAAATTGGCTAGAGTATTTTTTACCTGGTTTGATGACCTTAACGTTTTTTGTGTTCAAATCTGACTGTGCGTTCACAACTCTAAACATATCTTTCATTAAATCCATTTTCCTCTCGCTAAAGTCGTCCTTTCTATTTGAAGTCGTTGTAGAAGGACCAAGACCATTAATTAGAGATCCAGCGTATAGCAGTTGAACTTCTTTTTGTTTGAATATTCTTAAAATATTAATTAGTAAATTAATTCTTTCATCTTTTTTTAAATGATCTGGTTCTCTATGGATACAATTTGCTGGCCACCAGAAAGGTTTTGATTCGTCACCTAGTTTATATGGATATTTAGATTGCTTTTTGGGTTCAATTATTTTAATCCAACTCTTTGCTAGCAATTTACACGGAATCTGTTGAAATTCTTCAAAGCAATTGTAGAGATAATTTTTAACATCAATTTTGTTTTGCGAATCTATCATAATAGTTTTGTAACTTTTACCGGAGTATGAAGTTGCTGAATGTATGATCATTGATGCCAATGAGAATGAATCATTTGATGATGCATTCAAAGAAGAGTTTGCAAGTTGTTTTGGTGATGAAGTAACACTGTTCTTGAAAGTATTAGCAGATTGATAGGAAGTATTCAAAAAATTTGCCAGCACGTTTTGCAGATCAGAATTATTAGAAATATTATTGAAGCTGAAATTATTATCAAAAGATCCATTAGGTGTTGTACATTCGATACCTTCAGTAATCATATGTTCAAATGACCTATCCAAACTTTGAAAAAAACCAATAAATGAAATCTTATGCTTTTCACATACTTTTGCAGCTAATGCCTTAATTTCCTGAATATCATTATCAATACTTAACATCTTTTTTTATTTTACTGATTAATAGTAAATAAAAGTTACATAATAGATCACAAAAAGACGTGTACTAAAATCTCTGACATTGAGATTAATCTGAATTTATAAATTATAGAATACCGAAAGGTAAAAAGTCATGGTTTAATGTGTGTTTCCAGTTTGATTTGAAAATGAAATCTTTAATATGATACAGAACAAATAAAAACAATAAAAACAGATCAAATAAAGATTCCAAATTTGATTCATAATTTATCGTTTATTTGTGATATATCCGAAAATTTTGAAAAATATCAAGTTTGTGATAGGTTTGAGTCTCGTTTTATATTTGTTTCATCGAAATTTTTCAGAATTGGGTAAATTACACGCATAACTTTCTGCCTTACAGCATTTTAAAAAAGTTTACATTGTTCTAAGCGTTAGAATAAAAAATCGAGGGATTACAAAAATAGGCCATCGCTTTTACTTAACAAAGGCATAAGCTTTTTAACTCATTTCCTTGTTGTGTATATTGGAGGAAAGTTTATATGCAAATTTTTAGGAACATAAGAAGAATATATTGTGAAAAGAAGTCGCCATTGTGTGATTTATTGTGGTTTTATTATTGATCCTTTTATTAATATAACAAGAATAGGTAAACAAGGTATTTTCTGTGAATTATTATATAATAAACAAAAATGTGTATTTTTGAAAATGGCTTGCAAATTCCACACAGATTTTTAAAGCAAGCAATTAAGATCAATTAGATAAATGACCCGATTCAATCAAGAACTTAAAATTGTTTGAAACAAATCAAAAAGACACTAATTTTCCATTTTCAAATTCTACGCCGTATCTGTTAGCTTCCACTTCTTTCATTGTTGATATTTTTTTGTTTAGCATTATAGTGCCTCTTCTCTAAAATATCTCTCCCTTCTGCGGTTTTGCAGTTTTGTGTGTTTGAAGTAACGTTGTCAATACTTGAACTTTCCAAATATTTAAGTTTATTATAAAATTCTTTTAATAAAATTCATTTTGTCATTAAAATTCAATTTTTTCAATACCTTGTGCATCATCCAATTCCAATATTTTCTTTAATAAATTGTAAACGCATAAATTTTAAAAAAATTATGTTGTCACTGTAAAATGCTTGATATTATGGGGCTTCACACTTTTTTTTCTCTTGTAGGCGCACCAACATCTTCTTGGTTTCATCTCTGTCAGGTCATATCGTAATGTGCGCATAACCTACAATTATATAAATTCATATAGTACAATTTGTAACTCAATCTTTTAATAGGAAAAAATAACTTATATGGCTGTTAGGTGATCGACTTTTCATACCACTATAAATATCGCTTTTAACTTTATAGATTTTGACTGATTTCAATATCACCTCTTTAACAGATTATGAGAATTAGCTGTGTAACCTTATTAAAGAAGTCTTCAATTCAAGCTAGATAATATGTTTAAAAGAATTTTTGAAAATATTGATATTCTTGAATTTTTCTTTGAATCTGTCTTTGCCTTTTCAAATGGTATCTGATCAAATATCAGTTTTAGTAGTTTCTTAATCTTAAACTTCAATGCTAACAGTGGAATACCATTCATAGTGTGAAAAGATTAGATCTCAATAGATATTTTTTATTTTATATAAATAGTGGTGGTCGAAATGAAGTTGGAGCTTCAGGAAAAATGCACACATTCACTTTTTTAAAGATGTTCACCAATATCAATGATCTTGGGTTTGTTGCTGTGTTTTGATTTTAAAATTGTTAATCTTAATTGCAATCTTGAAATCGCTGGGCTTCATTTTTGTCATCATTTCTTGCTTTTGAACTTGAAATTGCAGACTTGCTTGTTGCGTTATTGCTACTCTCTTAATATTAAATCCGAGTCTAAATCTTAAATTGAAACATAAATTAAAAACAAATTAAACGATTCTTATTCTAATTATTAAAATTCCGACTAGTAATTTCAAAACTTTTCGTGTTAATTCAAATACTGACGTTTCTTATTATCTCTATGATTTTTTTTTGATTATTAACGTGCTGAAAATGACTTTAAAATTAGAAAGTATGAAAAAACTGTTGACCTAAAATAGTTTAATTCTCAAATCAGAACAGCGAGATTATTAACCTAATTTGGTTATTATGAACTTTTACACGGACTATGTAATCAACTTCTTCACAATGCAATCATATTCAAGATGTCACAAATGGACATTGAGAAATTGGAAGATGAATTAAAGGGACTGTCTATCAAGGATATTAACGAACATCCTGTGAAAAGTAGAGAACAAATTGCATTTGAATTATTTGAGATAGCTTCTGCAAAAGAACAAGAAGGCAAATTAAATGATGCATCAGATTATTATTGGAAAGCATTTAAACTTGACGATAAAGTTGATTTGAAATATAGAGAAAAGTATTTTGAAAATTTGAAAAATCAACAAAGTCAAAAGTTAGGTGAACCGAAGGACAAATTAAGTAAAACATCAACTACCAACTTGAATGTGAAACCACTAGAACTGACTAAAACACAATTGACTGACCTTTTAAAAAGTTTTTCAACTTGTGATTTTATTGCAGATGATGAAGAAAGGCCTGTCTATTTTTCAAAATTACCATATGAAGTTATTCTAAATATAATTGAAATATTGATTATTCATGATACGCCAAGTTGGATTAATTTTAGCTTGAGTTGCAAAAAATTAGCGTATATTGGATTTGTCGATAAAAACACATGGAGCCTATTATGTAGGTTAGCATATGGTAGACAAAATTACATTGAAAATAAAGTAGCAGAAAATGCACATAATGTTGTATTAAACCCGGGGGAAAACGCAGAAGAAAAAGAAGAAGATCAAAAAGATGGATTACGTTTATCAGTTGATCAACGATGGGGTGTAGATTACCATAAAATGTTAAATGAAAGACCATATTTAAAGTACCGTGGAGTTTATATTAGTAAAGTTACATATATGAAGGAAGGAGCCAGAAGTGA
The DNA here is from genome assembly GCA_030570315.1 of Pichia sp. NRRL Y-12827. Taxonomy (NCBI): domain Eukaryota; kingdom Fungi; phylum Ascomycota; class Pichiomycetes; order Pichiales; family Pichiaceae; genus Pichia; species Pichia sp. NRRL Y-12827. The sequence goes on from JAJLVN010000018.1 coordinate 144,375, forward strand.
GAATTCGAATTCATGGAATTTGCCATATAAAATGATCTCGTATTATAGATATTATAGATTTTACAGTGATGGAACGTGCCTCAAAATTATTACCATTTTAGAACCTAAGAAGGTTATAACAAAATTACATAAAGGATATAAAGTCCAGGAAGATGAAGATCTGATAAGGGATAACTTACAAGTTGACAGTGAATCTGTGCATAGAGTTGATATTTTCAGTAATAGAAGTTGGTTAAAAGTTTTTCATGGTACATATAAGATTACATTAGATGGACATGTTGAGACTAATTGTGATGGACCTATCGAGAAATATAGATTTATTGATAAATTTAAGATTGCCAATACAGGGAAGTATCACCGTCATAACAAACTCGAATGGGTGGATTTAGGATACTACGATACGATCAGCCGAACTCACAATTCATTGAACAGAACAAATGAAAAGCATTTTGTTTTCAGTAGAGTGAAGTCTTATAATTACTGAAAGGAGGGAAAGGATCCTGTATAGAGAAAAAGTATTTGTACTATTAATGACTATAGATTAGATAAAGCAATAAAATGACTATCCGATACCCGATTTGTACAATTCTTCCAAACACCCGAATCACCACAAAAACTATTGTTGCAACACGACTTCTCCCCAAAGAAGTCAAAAATGCATGTCAAGTCAAACATTCTGCTCGACTCCCTCCGCTCGTCCATTTGCGGACCGCCGAATCTTACTGTCGGTTCGGCGGGGATGTGGTATTTCTTTGATTGCCTATGTGGACAATCATAGAGAGGGTGGGATGACGTGGGATGGCCAGTCGCTGTTTTTGGAGCGTTTTGGGAGGGTTTTTCCACTTCTCCAAGAGGGCAATCGCAACGGAGCTGAGCCGTCGTTTCCTACATTCGGATCAAGGGGCCGATGGCAGCATTTTATTTTGAACGCTGACGCCATGGTATAAAAGGAAGGGTTGTTGCCTATTTTTTCTATTTACTGATAGCTTGATTGGTTTGCTGATTTGAATTACGTACAATACAAGCAACAAACAACAAACACACATACACAATGGCTCATCCTGCAGAATTATTTGTTACCTCTTTAGATGATGTCCAAGTTCTTGGTGAAGTCTCTGACAAACCATTACTTTCTGAATCAACCCCAAAAGATATTTTAACTGTTGACGCTCTTAAGTTTGTTGTCATGTTACACAAGGCCTTCAATGGTAGAAGAAAGCAATTATTAGCAAACAGACAAGAAGTTCAAAAACAAATTGATTCTGGTGTCCCATTACACTATTTGAAGGAAACTGAATACATTAGAAATGATCCAAATTGGAAATGTGCTGTTAACCATCCAAAGTTAATGTCAAGAAAAGTTGAAATTACTGGTCCTCCAGATGCAAAGATGATTATCAATGCATTCAATACTGACGTTCATACTTATATGACTGATTTTGAAGATTCTTGTGCTCCAACTTGGTCAAACATGCTTTACGGTCAAGTTAATCTTTATGATGCAATTAGAGATAAAATTGATTTCACTAATGAAAAAACTGGTAAACGTTACAAAATTAACAGAGAAGGCAGAAGAGTTCCTGTTATGATTGTTAGACCAAGAGGGTGGCATATGGTTGATTCTCATATTACTGTTGGTGGTGAACCAATTTCTGCATCAATCTTAGATTTTGGTTTATTTTTTTTCCATAATGCAAAATATTTAATTTCTCAAGGTTTAGGTCCATTTTTTTACTTACCAAAAATGGAACATTATAAAGAAGCTCAATTATGGAATGATATCTTTTGTGTTGCTCAAGATTGTCTTGAAATTCCAAGAGGTACTATTAAGGCAACTGTTTTAATTGAAACCTTACCAATTTCTTATCAATTGGATGAAGTCTTGTATGTCTTAAGAGATCATTCTTCAGGTTTAAATTGTGGTAGATGGGATTACATGTTCTCAACTATTAAGAGATTAAGAAACCAAAAGGATCACATTTTACCAGATAGACAACAAGTTACAATGTCAGTTCCATTTATGACTAATTATGTTAAAGGTTTAATTAAAATTTGTCACAAAAGAGGCGTTCATGCAATGGGTGGTATGGCTGCTTTCATTCCAATTAAAGATGATCCAAGTGCAAATTCTGTTGCTTTAGAAGCTGTTGGAAAGGATAAATTAAGAGAAGTTCTTGCTGGTCATGATGGTACTTGGATTGCGCACCCTGGTTTACTAGCTACTGCATTAACTGTCTTTGAAGAACACATGCCAACTCCAAATCAAATTTTTGTCCAGAAGACTGATGAAATCTCTGAAAAAATGTTAGTCGATACCAACATTGAAGGTGGTGAAATCACCATGAAAGGTTTAAATGCAAACATTTATATTGGTTTGAACTATATGGAATCTTGGTTAAGAGGTTTAGGTTGTGTTCCAATCAATCATTTAATGGAAGATGCAGCCACTGCTGAAGTTTCGAGATTACAATTATGGTCATGGTGTAAACACCAAGTTAAAATGAATGATACTGGTAAAACGATTACCGCAGACTATGTTTGTCAATTAATTGATGAAGAAGTTGCAAAATCTTCAACAAAGGAGGGTAATAAATACGCTATTGCAGCCCAAGCATTAAAGGATGAATTAACTGGTGCTAAACCATTAGCTGAATTCTTAACTGATATCTTATATCCATACATTGCAACTCCAGGTTCACCAGTTGATTTGGCAACCTTAAAGAAATGAATTCAATCTATTTGTTTTCTATGTTTATTTCACATTTTTAGTTACCTCTAAATTTTTTTTTCTATATAGTGTTTTAAAGTTATGTATTATGAAACTTGGAAATTTAAGACAAATAATTATAAAATTGATTATATAAATACTCTTTATTTTATATAGCAAAGCTAGCACATACCGCGGGAAACCAACATTTCAATCATTTATACTGAACATTGGATATCTTTTCACTTTTTATTCCTTTCAGAGTTTTAACATCATTGAGTAAAATATCCATACATAATTTAAATTTTTCAGTATCAGATCTATTCAATTTAAGTGTTTTGTCGATAATTATCATATTGCCACTGTTTGATGCATGTAAAATACTATGAATTTCATCAAAGAAAACAAAGACATAATCACGTATGAAGACAATGTGATTTTTCAATTCTGTGAATTTCATATCAAACGAAGCTAATATATTCTTAATGATGTTCTGTAATTCAATAATAGATAATTCATCAACCAAATTCATTTCCAATGAAACATATTTATTATTCTTAAAATTATCTTTAGTGAGTGGAACTAAAGTACTGTTAAGACCCTTGAGTTTATTAATCTCCTCAGTAAGTTGACTAATTTGCATCGTTAAAGATTTGTTTAATTTTACTAAATTATCATTTTCAGCTGATTTGTTATTAATCTCATTACATTGGATTTTTGTCCTGGTATCGTATTCCGCTTTTAATTTGACATAATCCAGCGACCATTCATTTTCCTTCGTTTCCAAATCTTTAATTCTCTGCTTATTAGAATTGTTTTCCTTGACAATGTTATCACGCTGGGAATTTATGTCCCTATTATCAACTACAAGTTTATCATACTTGTCAGTAATTGTTTTATAATGATTTCCAGTAGTCTTTAAACTTGCATTTAAATCTTCAATTTTGCTATCAGACCTTTTTAAATCATTACACAACTCTTTATTTTCAACTTCTAAAGTTGCCAATTCTTCTTTTAATTTCTTTGATTGTTCTTCAAACATTTGACATTTTTGTTTCCAATCGTTAACTTGATTTTTCTCAAACTCAATTTTATTTGAGGTTTCCAGATTTTCATTTGTAAGGTTTTTGATCTGGTTATCATAGTTAAGAAGTAAATTTTTGTTTAAATCACATTCTTTGGATAATAACAATTTGGTTCTTTCTAACTCACTATTGAGCTTCTTATATTCTTCATATTCATGAGAAAACTTGGATATTTTTAAGTTTAGCTCATTGTTTTGATTATTTAATAAATCAATTTTCACATTTAGTGCATCATTTTGATTATTTATGGAGTTGATTTTTAAATTTAAATCATTGTTTTCATCCAATATTGTTGAATTCTCATGCCTTAATTTGCAATTCTCAGTTTCAAGATTCTTAAGTTGAATATCTTGTTGAGATATCTTTGTTTCAAGCTCCTTATTCCTCAATGTTTCAACTTGTAAAGCCTTGATTAATTCTAAAACATTAGTACCATCACTGTGATTGTTGTTATCCAAACTGCGTTCGTTATCAAATTTAACTGAATTATGTGGTGTCACCAAAATCTTATTAGTTTTTGGAGTTGATGCACTTAATACAACACCTGGAGTAGCTATATTTGCTCTTAAATTTTTTGTATTTTCAGTTTTCATCTGTGTATCATTATATTGCTTACTATTGTGTTGTTTATTTCTATTATCGTCAGTTTTCACATCCAGAGGGTTTGATTTTTCCTTAAAGTTTAAAGTTGGAATATCATCTATTTTATTTGATATATTTGCCAAGGTACTTCTCTTCTTCATTTCTTTTTTTCGACTTAAGATTTGTTTATATTCTTCATCAGAAATTTGAGGAATTTGGTTCGATGACGTTTCTAGAGATGTTGTGGTTCTTGCATCTTGAATGCCATCATCTGAAGACAGGTCTAAAATAGGAAATTCCTGAGGATCTTTATACTTGTCATAATGCCAGTTTTCAATCGGTCTTCTTGTATTACCATCCATTTTTGAAGTGGAATGATAGTTTGGCCAAGTTAGCTAAAGGTGTGAAGAAAAAAAGGACATTAAAGGTTTAAATCTGAAGGTGAAGGATGTTTACTTTTCAGCTTTTATCAAAAACGCGTTCAAGCGTTTCTTTAGAAAAAGAATTCAATGATTTATTGAATGCATTATTATTTTTTGCTACACATTTTAGATTACTGATACTACTATAATAGTGGGAAATATTTGACAGGTCCATACCTGAAAAATAATCATATCAATTTAATGATTAAAATTTGTCATTCACATCAATAATTGGATTCTCCCTTTCAGACTCATTTAATAAACTGTACAAATTTCTATTTTTTTCAACTAGTATTTGAATCTCTCTGACAGATCTAGATAAAACTTCAAATTTTTTCATTGGTCTTTTATTAGCGGAGGTTACTTTCCTTTTTCTCTTTTTTGCCTGTTGCTTTAATTTTTCATGATCTTGTAAGTCAAAGTTAGATGATTGAACTAGTGAATTCAATTTATCAAATGCTTCTTTAATCATATCTCTACGTTTTTGTTCAGTTATATTATGAAACGCTTTTCTTTCTTGTTTGGAAAGTTGTTTTTTGTTCACAGTATCAGAGGAAATTGAGTCTCTTTTAACACGTGTAGGTTTAAGACTTACATCTGGGGTTATAATTTTCTGCTTAGGATTTGGCGAAATATTATCGTCATCAGTTATACTTGGAATTGGTAAAACCCTTTTTTTATTATTTACAGATTTTGTTTTTATTTTCGATTTAATAACACCTTCATTAGCAATTGAATCTAAAAATGATTCTAATGCTAATGTCTCTGTATTTGATAATAAATCAGCATTATGTGATGAATTTAAATCTAATCCGAGTCCTAATGATGGTGGTATATGTACATTATTTATCGATGAAGGGGACATTGTGTTTAATGACGCTAACGTAGGTAATGGAGAAGGAATATTGCTCAAGGTATACACTGCAGAGGTGGAAGAATTGTAAGATTTTGGAAGTATTGGATGGTAATCTTTAAATATTAAATCAGAGTTCAAACGTGGAGATTGTGAAAATATGTCACTCGTACTTATTTCTGAAGCATTTCCACTGTTTACAATAGTGATATTATTATCAGTGGTGATATTATTATCATTGGTATTATTATTATCATTATCATTGGTATTATCATTATTATTGGTATTATTAGCATTGATATGTTGATTAGTGGGTACATTGCTATTCGGTGACATAAGTAATTGACCTATTAAATTAAAATCCATAGATGCTGTTGACTGTACTGATTGGGGTGGTGGTGTATTGGTAATGTTTAGAAAAAATGAAGGTGAACTTGCATTAGCTAATTGTGAGAAATCTTGAATATTGTTATGAGTACTAGAGTTATAATCAATGTTTGACATTAACATAAATGCAGCATTTTCAAATTCCGAAGTGGTTGGTGATTGGAATATCCGTTGATGGTTAGTTGGGGAGTTCAGTTCAACGTTCCCAAAAGTTGGCGTGCTTGGTACCTCATAGGTTAGTGCTGGTAGTATTGGTTCTGGATTTTTGGGAGGATCCGGCGACTGTGATCTGTAAAGAGTCATATTGTACTAAAGATAAAATTTTATCCCTATTGGATAGAGAAAAAAGAACCTTACATAAAACGTTATATAATGATCCAGAAAAGAAGTACATACATGAAATTTCACACGTGTGCACTTTTCACATGCACATACTTTTTTTGACATGAATTTTCTGCGTTCTTCTCAAAACGGTAACCAGGTTGAAAAAAATGATAAAGGTGCTTGATTAGCTTATAGTTGCTTGTTTTCTACGTACTTGTCAAGTTTGTCGATAAAATCAGTTTTTTCAACAACACCAGCGCTGTTGAGAATACGTGCAGTGTTTAGAATATTCTTTTCATATTGAACAGCACTGACATTAGCAGAGAATTTCACACGGGAAGCCCAGTTTTGTAAATCAGAACGGTTGTTGTAATCAAGGTTTTCTAATATATAATCAAGTGCTTCCCCACCGTGCTCATTATAATATGAGATACCATCTTGAGTGCCCTTAAGGAAAGCAGTTATATCAGATTGATTAGTTTTATTGGAACTGGTTACAACCCAGGATGACCACGGAGTGTAGATTTCACCAATCTTCTTGATTTCACCGTTATCATAGTACTTTTTAGTGGTAAAATATTCCCACATAAATGCATCAGTTTCACCAGAATTAACATCAGCACGTAAATTTTCAAAGTTATTTAAGACTTTAAAGTTGAACGGATTTGCAAACTTTTCTTGTAATCCTAAAACAAATGACATAACATAAGATCCAGATCCAATACGTGAAACACCAATACGATTGTTACCTTTTTTTTTCAAGTCTTCAACATTAGTTAGATCAGTACGTTGTGTACCAGTTGAAATCGACCAGCATAAAGGTGATTCAACGTATTCACCTACGATCTTATATTCCGTATCACCATTAGCAATACCTCTAACAAATGCTTCAGTCAATCCAACAACAATATCAATTTCATTATTTTTTAATGAAGTAATCAAATGGCCTGAACCACTGGGATAAGGAATGAATTCATAATCGTTTAATCCATGCTTTTCATAAAACTTATATTTCTGGGCAAATGCCATTGGTGTTGAAAAATGTTCTGGGATAAATCCGATTCTAAGTTTAGCCATCTTGCTTATTTGTGGGATCATTCTATATATGAAAATAGAAAAGAAGCGTCATGATTGCGACTAAACAAAACTTGTTTTTGTCTGAAATAGCTCGCTTCAATCTGAAAAATATTTGAGAACTGTACGAATTTGTGGGAAACGTAAATTTTCAAGTCATTTGCCTGGGCTTAAAGTTAGAGTTTGTTCACTCCTCAAAAAAAAAAGCCCTGTAAGTATAGTAAGTAAAATTCTCAGTTAACTATGGTTGAAATGAGAATATTGAGTAATTACTTTATTCAAACCCTTCCAATGTAATTATCAATGTATACCTCTTCTATACCGTATCTGTGTAATGGGCTGCAGATTGTTAATGAAATCATGTACAAGTTTTCCTGTTGGTTATTGACAGCTAATGTAGTACTACGGTATATTGAGGTATGGTACCCCTTTACAATAAGGTGCACTTCTCGTAGTTACGTATGCAAGCTATGTTAGCAATTTATTAGTAATATGCTTTGTAGTTCTATTGCACTACTATTATATAATGATTTTAGGAGATATCTTCCTGTTCACAGGATAGGGCTTCACATCTGATGAGTATGTATACATAATGTTAATGAAATTAGTCTACACTATCTTCTCTTATAAATACATGGCTTAAGTAGCCATTGACCTTCTGCTTTACCATTTCTGATACTATCAACGTCAACAGTTTTATTACCCTTTAATGGCTTATAGAATTCAAACTTTGTAAACATCTTGTTAGCATCATCAAAGTTTCTCAATTTAAAACCTAAATTTTCAATCGTTTTAATGAAATCAACACATTTCGGATCTGCAAGACGACTCTTAATTTCTGTAATCCATAACTCACCACCTTTAATTAAAATTCTATCTGCTTCCCTAATAAAATCTAAAAAGTTTGTTCCCATTAAACTTAAACAAAAGATAACAACACTCGTACTTTCATTACCTAATGGAACATTTTTTATATCTGCAACAGTGATCTTGTCATTTATACGCTTAAGATCAAAACTGTGAACTTCAATATTTAATTTTTTATTCTTAAAGGTAACATCCTTTGCATGTCCAAACCTTTTTTTAAAAGTTTTAAGTGCATTTTTACCATCTTTTTTATAATCAGTCATAAAATTATCAACTTCTTTTGCTAAATTTGCTTCACCACATCCCATATCTGAAACAACAACTTTACGTTCACCATTGATTTGTAAACCAGGTAATCCACCGGGTGCACTCACCATCTTACTAATACCTCTGTAAATCAATTCACGAGTGAAAACGTCAACTGGATTTTCAGGCCATGACTCAACTTGTGATGCAAAACCTTTATGATACTCTTCATATAATTCGGGTTGCTTCTTAATCATTTCTAATGCACTTTTTGAATCAGTAGTATATAATTGTTCATTAATCCAACGAAATCTTGATCCACTTAATTTGGAAAGCATTTTACGTTGTAATGGTGTAAGTTTACCCGGATCAATTCCATTAGTAAATTCAGGTGGTATTTCAGTCTTTTGTTTCTTATACTCTGGTTTAGATTCTTTATCTTCGGATCTTCTCTTCTTCTCATTCTTATCATTCTTATCACTGTTATCTGCCTTTGACTTTTTATCCTTCCTTTCGATTGTTTTATTATTTTCATTGCTAGCTTCAACTTTTGATTTAATTGGAATATTAAAACCTAAATTATCAGTTCCTTCAGTTTTATCATTTTCATCTTCATATTTTGGTTTTCTTTCTTTTTTTTTACCATTCCCAGTTTTAACTTTACGATTCTCAAGACCCCAACCGTTGACTTCAAATAATGCCATATTGACTAATTTGCTGTATACCTAGCAAATGAAAAGGAATACTAAGTTTGAAAAAAAAATTTTCCTTTAAAAGAATACAATTTTTCGGTTTTCTTAATTCTCATGCATAGTGAAAATATTCTTGAGAATAATTTTGGCAATAGTTAACTTAAAATGATACTTTAAAAAAAACTATAAAACTGTATATATTCCATCACCAGATAACTACAAAACTTATTAAACAGAAAAAAAAACATAAAAAATACACCAAATCCAATCCAGAAATAAACCAAAGACGTGTATATACATACCAAAATATTTAATTTATCAATTATGTTTCGCCAATGACACTATTACCGCTGTCATTACCACTATCATTATTCTTAAAACTACCATCAATTGATGAAAACCCAGGAATAGGATTACTAAATCCCGTAGTACCATTAATAGGACTTGTCATGATCGGTGAACTTAAAGTTCTACTTAAATCATTTAACCCAAAACCATTGATTCCATTCAGCCCATTTAGTCCAAAATTATTCAACCCACTAACATGCTTAGAATGCAGTGGATTATTGAGATTGTTTAAATTCATATTGTGATTCATATTCACTGGAATTGTCATGTTGTTTATTCCGCCGAACGCATTACTTATTGAATTTAAGTTAGTGTTATTCACATTATTGCTTAAATTACCATTCAAATTATTGATTGAATTCATATTAACGTTTGGAACATTAAGATTGAACATACTATTAACACCGTTGATACTACTATTATTGCTTGTTCCAGTATTATTAATTGACAAACCACCCATTCTATTAGATAAATCAAAATCTTGATTTAAAATTTGACTTGATGTCATATTACTTAGAATAGACGACGAATAAACGTTAGAATTTCCATTAGTTCTTGAACCATTTGGCGTGGTTGGAACTGAATTCATAGTATAAATATCGCTAGCTTTAAACTTATTATAATTTGTTTGTTGATTTGAGTATGAATTGAGGTTACCATTAATATTAGAATTGTTCCCATTTCCATTATTATTTTGTAAATTTATATGATTTGGTAACGAATTTGATCTTGAGGAATAATTTTCCATAAGATGACTATTACGATTATTTTTCGAATTATTATGATGGCCAAAATGAGCTTCATTATTATTAGTATTTGAACTATTATTACTACTGTTGTTACTGTTATGATTGTGGTGCTGATTATGTGGATGTCCATTGATAATTGCACTTTGAACTCTTGGTGCACCACATTTTAAACAACATACATTTTTAGCAAAGTTATGATAAGAACATGTTTCATTAATACATTTCCAATCACCAGCACGAAATGGAACATTTGAAGATTGTCTACTACTATAACCACTATTACCATTATTGTTTGAGGTGTATAAATTTCCTGCATCATTATTTTTATTATTTAGGTTATTATAATTACTGTTCATGCTATTATAATTGTTGTTGGTGTTATTATAATTATTGTTCATGTTATTGTAACTATTATTGTAGCTGTTGTTGTAATTATTATTATAACCATTGTATTGATTCGCATTATTATTGAAATTCATTAAATTATTAATGCCTGAGTTTTGACTTTTGTAAATATTACTACTATTGCTATTAACACTGTTACCAGTATTCTTACTTCCTGTAAGAGTAGTATTTGAATTTGCCACAAAAGATGGAACACTTGATAATGGATTACCACTATAAATTGATTCCTGGATTGCGGCAGCAGAAGCTGCAGGAAATGAACATCTAAAGCAAGCAATTCTTCTTTGAAAATTAGAAAATCCACAGGATGGACAATTCCAGTCACCTGGTCTAGATCTATTTTTTGATAATGGGAATGGTGCCAAGAGTTCTTGTGCTTTATCTAAAACATTGACAGATGATGGTTGGATTTCAACCAACTTATCATTCAATGAGAAACCGTTCATTGATAAGCTTTCTATTGCGTCTTCATGTGTTGAGAAAATAGCGAATCCTGAAACTGTCTTATTAGAGTTTTCACTATTATCTCTGATAGCGCTGGGTGCTTTGATGAGCCAGAATGTGATTGTCCGTCCATTGAATTGGGTAAAACATGATTCCAGTTCAGACTGAGTAGTATCAATTGACAAATTTGTTAGGTGAACAACTCTTGATTTTTCAATAAAGAATTGACTTAAATCAAGATTCATATCATGAGGTTGTTTGAAAATCTTATTAGATTTATCAAACTCAATAAGCCTTTTAGTAAGAGTGTATAATGAATCCAATGGATTCTCTTCTCCATTTCCTTCTTTTAGCCCCAACTTTTCTCTCATAAAGTCCAATGTTGCCTGTTTATAAGAAATTGAATTGAATTCAACATGTTCATTCATTTCTTCATATTTGATAAATTCTTTTCTCAAGTCAAAATAAGTTGGATACTCAAAATAATTTGGTAACTGTTCACCAATATCTTTTGAATATTTAATGAATTTTAATTTCAAATCCCAACCATTTGAAACAATGAAAACAAAAGGTTTTTCAACAGAAACAGAATGCTTATAAATAGAATCTGTTAAAAATTGAATAAGATCAGAAAAAGAGTCAGGTTTTGTTTCCTCTTCCTTGATTTTAATAAAGTTAATCTCCTTTCTTTCAATTACTGAAAAATCTGCCGAATTAACAACCATGTATGATGCACTTGCAAATTCTATTTTATTCAAATTGTTTTCATAAACTGATGAAAAATTTAAAAAAACATATATTGGTTGTATTTTATTCGTTGCGGAAAATGATTTGGAAAGTTCCTTTGAATTTAAATTATCATTTGATGGATCTTTTGAAGATATAAACGCATTTATATCACCACTATTAGAAAGTTTTGATTCAGGCAATGGATATCTTTCTGTCGCCGAGCTTAGATTTTGTACAAGATCAGTCATATCAATTGAGTGAATATGTAATGTGATATAAGTAATTCAAATTTGAATAAATTTTAAGATAAAATTTAAGCTTTGTATGCAATGATCAACTAACCTCAATCTAACTAATTTAAACAAAGTTGTTAAAAAAGTATACAATATTCCTTATTGAAAAATAAAATGATTCTAGAAAAAAACTTTAGAAAAAAAAAACCTATAACTGTTTAAACGGTATAATAAGCACGTTGCAGCACTTGAAAAATTCCCAAATAACCACTACCAGCAAAAAGCAACTGCAATAGGTTGTGTCAGTTAGTAAGAGACCAAAAATCCTTAGCAATAGATTAACACTGATATCAACACTCAAAAAATCGAAATCGTTGAAAAAATGAAAAATGGAAACATCCCTAAGGAAAAATGAGAAATAAGAAATGAAATAATTCCATTCTTTGAGAATATACGACAATTCCAGTTGTTGCAATGATTTACGAAAATGAAACTGCCCTTTTGCACAAAACAAAAGCCTGATATGCTCTGTTATCGCAGTTTTTATCTTTGTTTTGGTAGCATTAATCAAACAAATTACGTACAACATAACCGCACACCTTAGGTTGATTCAGTAACAATAGATATCATTTGTACTTGAAACTATCCTTATATTGCAAATTGACTAGCATAAAGTAAGACCAAATAGTATACAACAATGTTTGGTTCCAAAGCTAGAGTTAAACAAGACGTGTTGCAATTGGGACAAAATGCCACAGGTTTTTTAGTGGAAATATTATCAAATGCAAACTCTTCCAACTTTGCTGCAACTTCGACTTCATCACTAGCAAATAGTTTTAAAAGTGGCAGTAATGGAAATGATGACAATAAACGACCCCCACCTTTTGATCCAAGAGGACAAACACAAACACTTTTCAAAGTTCAACTATATGTCTGTACCACCCTTGGACTATTGCTTTTTTTCACATTTTGTTTCATCAGATATAAATTCCCATTGATTTTCAGTGTCCGAAGTTATAAGAATAAAAAGATTAAAAGATTACCAAATGATATGTTTAGTTGGATACGAATTTTAATATCCATCAACAATGATCAGTTATTACAAGTAATTGGTTTGGAATCTTACGTTTTTTTATGCTTTTTCCGAATGTCTATTAAGATTCTATTATCATTAAGTGTTCTTGGACTTTGTATTTTGAGTCCGATAAGATATCTCCTGCTGGGGTACTTTGATAAAGATAACCCACCTGTTGGCGTTATTGCACAATTTGTTACAATGCTTGAACTTGATAAAAAGAAAGACGAAAACTCCGAGCCGTTGCTTTATCTTGCCATCTCTACCATTTTCACGTACATTTTTACATTGATTATATTCTACTTCTTATTCAAGGAAACAAATCATATTATCAAAACAAGACAAAAATTTCTAGGATCTCAAAGATCAATAACTGATAGAACAATTTTTATCAAAAATATACCTAAAAAAATGTGCAATGAAAATGATTTGAAAACTCATATTCAAGAATTGAATGTTGGTAAGGTTGATCAAATTAATTTTGTTTATGATTATACTTTATTGGTGAAATTGTTCAAAAAAAGAGATGCAATAATTGACAAGTTAGAAACAATATACTCATTTGTGTGTGGGATTGATATCGATTTACTTAGCTCAATTGATGTTCAAAAGGTTCATCTTAAGGTAGTTGAACTAGAAGAACCACCGACATGTGAGGATATAATTTATCGTCCTCAAAATTATGATAGAGTAAAAAATACAGTTAGCACTAATCATGTTAATGATGAAAAGTATTACATTTTGGCCACAAATAATGATAAATATTATAACAAGAAGAGATCTTGTTTCAGAATAAAACGTTCAAATAAGGAATTGATTGATTCACTTGCGAGATCATTAGTAAAAGTAAATGAAGAAATAATAAACTTGAAGGAAACAGGCGAATTTAAACGACTCCCTCTTGCGTTTGTGACTATGGATTCAGTTACAGATGCACAGATGGCAGCACAAGCTGTATTTTCTCCCAAAGTATTTGAATTGATCACAGAGTTAGCACCAGCACCATTAGATGTCAACTGGAATAATTTGCTATTAAACAGTAATACAGTCATTTTTAGAAAAAATATTATTGAATTTATTATTATTGTCTTCAGCTGTTTATTAATTATTCCGATTAGATACATCACTTCTTTGTTAAATGTCAATGCAATTAGAAAAATCTGGAAAGAGTTTGGAGATTATTTGATAAAATATGATATTGCTCGTACCGTTGTCACTGGTTTATTACCAACATATCTTTTTACTATTATTAACGTGGTATTACCTTATGTAATTTCATTACTTTCTGGCTTACAGGGTTTAGGATCTCAAGGCGATGTTGAAATTTCTGTTATTAAGAAAAACTTTCTGTACATATTTTTCAATCTTTTCCTTGTCTTCACATTATTTGGTACACTTTCTAGTTATAAAGCTTTATTAACGGATACTACTCAAATTGCGCCATTACTTGCAACATCAATCAAATCATTGTCTTTGTTTTATATTGATTTAATTTTACTTCAAGGGTTAACTATGTTTCCGTTTAAGCTTTTACAAATTGGTGATTTATTTATTCTATTATGGAACTTTGTTCTCAATTTCAAAACGAGAACACCAAGAATGTTTAGAGAATTTTTGTTCAAGCCACCCGTTTTTGATTTGGGCCTTATATTGCCCCAACATATAATGATTTTTATAATCACTATATTATATTCTTCAATATCGACTAAAATTTTGGTTTCAGGTTTGGTTTATTTCATTTTAGGATTTTATACTTATAAATATCAACTTGTTTATTCATTGGTACATCCCTATCACAGTACAGGTAAGGCGTGGCCTATTATTTTCAAAAGAGTATGTTTAGGTGTGTTTTTCCTTCATTTACAGATGTTTGGTTCTCTTGCATTGGAGCAATCTTTTATTCTTGCTGGCTTGATGTTACCATTATTTCCAACAACATTGGTGGCTTTGATGTTTTTCAATAAAAATTATGAACCACTTTTAAACTATATTGCTCTTGATGCGATTAAAACGCACGGTCAAAGTGTTGAATCAGAACTTGAAGATAATGGCTTAGATAGTTACTTTTTAAGATCTGGATTACCAAGTATTGATAGAAGTTTGAATAGAAAGAATAGTATTGTGAGTTTGAGTAGACTCTTCAATGGAGATGATGGATGTGATGCAGTTTCACTGAACAGCTCAAATGATAATTTGACGAGTATTGACTTAGATGAAAATGCCATTGACGATAATGATATTGTTACTGAATCTGCAGAAAGGGAACCGTCTCTTATTAATAATGAAGTTGCATGTGGGAATATACCTACATTACCATCAATAGCAACAGATGAAGAATCTATTGAGCCAATAAACGCCAATTCAAGACATAAGCCAAACATTAAAATACCTAGAAAAGGTAGCACAATAGAAGAAGAAAGGGAAGCAATGCAAAGTTATGTACATCCTTGCCTATTAGAAAATTTAAATGGTGTAATTATTGGATTTGATAAAGATATTGTTGATTATCTCAGTTTTAGGGTTGTTGAAAATATTGGAAACAATGAGCATCATGATGGTGATAGTAATTTGAGACACGGCACAAGTATTACTGAAACAAGTGAAAACAACGATGGCTGCACCAACCACCAAGAGGATGTTAATGTGGACCTGGAGATGGCAAAGGGTAAACTTCAAGGTTATACAGACAGTAAACAAATCACTGATGAAATTTGGTGAACCATGTATAGTGTTATGTGTAATATTAGAACAAGCCGACTTTCTTTAATATTTAAGAATTCAAAAAGGATTTGTTTATACATAAAATAATCTACAAGAGAACAACACCAACTTGACTGGACTTTTCACTAAAACAATAAGTTTCTTTATCAATACCACCAGCTATACGTGCCGCTCTGTAATTGAAAAGATAGTAGTTTAAAAATCCATCACCTAAACCAAACTTCAGATCGTCAAGAAATAGTGGATTATCTTGAGATGAAAGGGCATTAAACACATCAATATTTAGTTTCTTTGCTTCAACCATCGCATCATAAACCAAAGATTTCAAGTTCTTTTTCACAAGTTTTTGTGACTCCTCATCGTCTATTGATTTATCAGCACCAATTTCTGAACCATAATAGTAAAGGTATGCAATCCCAATTTCTGAATGTAATGGGTTTTGTAAAACCGTAAATGGTAAAACATAAAAAGAAATAAAATCGGTAATTTTTCCTGTTTCTTTATTTTCAACAACAAATGCGTGAACAACCTTTTCATCCTGCTTATCACCACCATAAATCCAATGTCTAACATCCTCCTTCGACATAACTTGAATGATTGAATATCTATTCTGCCATACCTTGTATAATTCCCAAACAGCGTCTGTATCCTTTTCTTCCATTTTCCTCCAACCTTTAGTTTTTGGCTCACTTGCTAATGACATTTTCGCATTCATACCTGCCTTTGTTTCACCTTTCGGTAAAACAGTAAAACCAACTTCATTAAGTTTTGACCAGTTCAATGGTCTATGACCATATCTACAAGTACTTATTGGCCTTGGCAAAACTGTACCTGCGGTATATAACGCATTCCATATATTATGTAGGTTAACTCGTCTGGTAATTTCTCTAATCAATTGGGGTGCTAATCCAAATGATCTAAGCTTCCTATGAACACACAGAAAATTAATTTCAACACTTTTAATATTGTTTTTGTTGACAGACAAATCACCTGGAACACCACTAATAAAACCAACTAATTTACCACTGCTTTTTGCACGAACACCAAGGTGCCACTCGTTTTTCCATCCTGGTGGTTTGAGTGCCCAATTAAAAAAAGGTTTAGAATACGCAAATCTGAAAACTGCATCTACATCTTCAACGTAATGGTCATATAGTAACACATACAGTTGATCCAAGTCGGTTTCTGATTCTAAATCTAATGTAACCCATTCATAAGCTGAAAGCATTTTATATGATTCCTTTCTTACATCTTCTACTTTTTTGTGTTCAATTGGACCCTCATTTAACTCTGTTGAGTCTTCATCAAAGCTTGGAACTGGTTGTGTTTTCCAGAACCTATATTCAGACATCGTTTTTGGTGGAGCACCAGGTTCGGGTTCTTCAATTGCCAATGCTTTATAAAGATCTTCAATGGTTTTTTTGGGTTTGCTATCTTGTCTTTCACCAGACATATTTATGTTGCTGTTTAAACTCATCAGTAGTAGAGGTCTTTTCTGTCAAGAAATTAAGAACTTTGGAAATGATCAAGTGGCAATTTTTCACTCTCGCGAGCTTGAGATGATCTAAACGGTTAACAACTTGACCACTATATTGTTGTTGCAAAGTTGAATCATGAAGGCAAATACGCAAGTTTAGCTGCTTACCACGTCACATATGCAAAGGTGGGAGTATGGATGCTTGTATCGATACAGAAAATTCTAAATATACAATTGTTTTTGATCTTTTCTCTATTATAGAACTTTTAAATCATAATTCTTATACAAGTAATACATCTGAGAAGTATCTAGAAGTTCTGATTAAAAAAAAAATTATATCCCCACATACAGAATTTCTTGAAAGCCATTGGATAACTGATATCTGGAATAGCAAGGATATTTTCACAAAAAAACAAGAAACAACGAAAGTCAGCAAATTATCTTTATACAAGTGGCTTCATAAAATACAGTTGCTACAGGAATCCAAACATCCACACCCACAACAATCAATAGATTATCGATTTTCGGCCATTCAGATAACATCTATTGATATAGATTCAAACTTCATGTCATTTCCCTATAGTACCATTGGTAGACCATCAAATTCACCAATAGGTGATAGACTTCGTGCTGAGCTATTGGGCGTAGGGGTAGTAAGACTATTCAAAGATTCAGAAAACCATATAAATGTTTCCAAAATTGAAACTGACTCTATGAAACATGTTCCAGGTGATGACACTACTGTTGCAATATTATCTGTTCCATTTTATTTTAGTGCTAGTGACCTTTTGCTTGGATTTTTTGATGAAAAGGATATTGAAACATTATCACATATTCGTTTGATTAAATCATCTGCACCAAATAGATTTTTGATTCTATTAAAGTTCCGTGATAAAAAGTATGTCAAACCTTTTATTAGGAAGTATCAAGGGAGAAAGTTCAACTCATTCGAACCCGAAACGTGTTCTGTTGTTGAAGTTAAGGAAATTATTTTTAGACCAAAATCTAAACATGAAGTTGAGAATCTAAAAACGGCGTTACCATATTTACTAGAAGATCCCTTTACTGATGAAAAGGTGATTGATAATGCAAAGGAAGAGAAATCTTTCCCTAGGAAATACACAGAACTTGCAACTTGTCCAGTCTGTCTAGATAGGTTAGACAGTAATGTCACGGGTTTATTTACAATTCCATGCCAGCACACCTTTCATTCCGCATGTTTGTCCAAATGGAAAGATGATACTTGTCCAGTTTGTCGTTATAGTAATAAACCAATTTCAAAAACTGCTAACCTTTCTAGAACGTCATTAGTAAACATAAATGAACTAGATAATGCGGAAGTGTGTAGCACATGCAGTTTAGATGAAAACCTTTGGATTTGCTTGATATGTGGGAATATTGGCTGTGGTAGATACGATAATCAACATGCGATCTGCCATTGGAAGGAAACTGGGCATTGTTTTGCCATGGAAACAAATACACAAAGAGTTTGGGATTATGCTGAAGATGGATATGTCCATAGACTAGTTCAAAATGAAGCAGATGGTAAAATTGTGGAATTACCATTACGTGATGAAAGTAAGAAAAGCACAGATGAAAAGGTTGATAAAATTGGTTTTGAGTACTCCAAAATTTTAATAGGTCAAATGGAGAGTCAAAGAGAATATTATGAAAAAATCATAGACGACTTGAATAATTCATTAAATTTCTTCAAAGAGACTGCACAGCAAACACAAGAAACGGTTAATAGTGTCAAACAAGAGATGGATTTGCTTTCTGCTCAACTCAATCAACGGAAGAAAGAAGGAGATGAAATTCGTTCTAACATAACTCGAATAACAGATTTGAATACAACTTTGATCAAGAAACTGAAATTTACTATGGGTGAGAATGAAGAGCTTAAAAGGAAAAATATAGACTTAACTGAACAAGTAACCGATATGATGTTCTATTTGGAAAGCCAAGAAAAGTTCAAAGATGCGTCAGAGGATGTAAAAGAAGGGAAGGTTGTTATGGTTCCATCGCCAAACAGACGATGAGATTGTATTTTTATATAATAAAGAGAGAAATGGTTGCCGTAAATGATTGGTTATTATAGGGATACAAGAATATTATATATTGTAGAAAACCAGGGTTGTTCAATGGATCCAATCCTGTCTTTGAAATGAAAAATCAGTAAAGTAAACAGATTCTTGTAAAGCACCGTTATTATCTGGTTTTTGTATTTTAATGATTGATGATGTTGAATTTGATCTACTCTCTTCAATATTGTCGTAAATGAATTTCGAGATTGGAGAATTCGGTGGTGTTATATCCAAAGAAGTGAATTCGTCATCAAAGTTTTCAGCCATTTCTGGATCAACTATGATAGGAACAATTGGTGGAGGTTGTAACTCATCATTTTGTTCTTCAAGATGTTTCCAATTTATGTATCTGAAAAATTGATGCTCTTTAATTTTTTTGAAAACATTATCATCATCAATATTCAGCCTTTTTTCTAAGTTTTTGTTTAATAGTTTATTTAACAAGTCTTTAGCAATCTGTGATAAATAAAATGGGTATCTAATTTTTTGTGTAACAACTTTTTCCATTATTCTTTTATTGTTATTACCTGTAAATGGTGGTTGACCTGTTAGCATGTCAAACATAACTGCGCCTAGTGACCACCAATCGCAACGGGAATCATAAAGTTCACCTTTAATAACTTCAGGTGCAATGTATTGAGCAGTACCATCCATTGAATCGCACTGAGTTGATACTTTACTCAATCCAAAATCGGTTAAAACTAAATGACCATATCGATTAAGTAAACAATTCTCAGGTTTCAGATCTCTATAAATAACACCCGCATTCTTATGTATATGTCTTAATGCTAATATCATTTCAGCAATATAAAAACAGGTAACTTTTTCACTCATTATACGCTCCTGTGTTAAATGAAAGAATAATTCTCCACCCTCCAAATACTCTAAAAAGAGATACACTTTATCAAAGTCTTGAAGTGCATAATATAGTTTTACAATGTTTGGATGGCTGACTTTTTCAAGAATTGTACGTTCTGTTAGCGTTCTTTCATAATTTTTTGTATTAACAATCATTGTTACTTTCTTGAGTTGTTTTTGTGCATATAACTTACCAGTTTTCTTATGTTTAACTAAAATAACCTTACCAAATGAACCTTTACCTAAAACTTTAATTGGTTGAAAATCAGAAACTACAGGTTTTGTGCGTATCTGATCATTTTGGTTATATTTAACTGGAGTATTTTCAATTGAATGTAAGTTTACAGTCGAATTCTGTCTACTTTCTTCAAGCTCCGCTTCGTAAACTTCGTCAAATTTAACTTCATATGATTGACCTAATCTTTTGTCTATATGACCTACTGAGATAACGCTATTTGATCTAAACTTCTTAAAGTGTTTAATATCTGAATCATTTTTTATACTTTCATTTTTACTTTTATTATTGATAATATTGATACATCCAGAGTTTAACTTTTTTGAAATTTCAGGAGAACCTCGAAGGTTCAAATGATCTTCTAACTTGGATGATAGTTCATCTTCATCAAAACTAAAAATATCAGCCATTTAATCTTAACCAAAGCTAGATTACAGATGACTTCAATAAGAAAATACTAAACAATAAAATTTGCGAAAATTAATATCACGTTTAAGCATTATAGCGAGATTTCTGTACTCAATGATTCTCTTATGCATTTTATGGCCTAGAAAATGAGGTTCAAATTCACAAAATTTTTCATTTTCTATAGCCTTAGTGATAACACCTTTTAGCAAATTAAACATTACAGTTTCTAATTCACTAAAAGAAACATTGAATGAAATAGAAGAAATTGAATCCAAGTTGATATTGAACCCAAGAATGAAAAATAATAAACAAAAGAGTTCAAAAGTTACATTGAATTCAGTTGTTAATTCATTAAATGATTCAAAATGGAAAGATCCTAAAACTTGGCCTACTTCACTACATAATTTTATTGGACGATCATTCAAAACTGCTAGAACAAAAAACTTCAATGATAATGAATTAACACAGTTCAAAAATCAATTGAAGAATTTAATTAATCTAGCAGTTTCTCAAAATAAAGTCCTTGAAAACAATTGGGATAAACAAGAGTTACCAATTTTAATAGGTGCAGGATTCAAAAGATTGTGTCTATATTGTGACCAAGATAATTCAGATGATCGGCCAAAAAACAGTTATGAAATTGGTGTCAGTAATGAGAAAAAGAGTAGAAAAAATATATTTGGGGAAGAAGAAACTGATTCTGATAATTCACTTGCAAGTTCAAGTAATGATGAAAGTGAAACCTCTGAACCAGTAACCAAGCCGGCAATATTTTTCAGTGAAAGTTTAAAAAGACTTAAAAAGCAAAAGAGAGAATCGCATTTACCAGTGAAACCACCAGTTGTTCCTTTTGTTGATGAAAACGAAATGAAGAAAAGTTTAAGAAGTAAAAGATTTGGAACAGAACTATCAGTACGGCCAGCCAAAATAGAAACAGTGATTTCCACGGATCCAATTATTGGGCAAAATAAAAGTTTAGAAAAAAAATATTTGAGATTAACATCACATCCAAATCCTGATACTGTTAGACCATTACATGTTTTATTTAAAACACTGCAATTACTGTTTGACAAGTATACTGCTGGTGCTACATATAATTATTTATGTGATCAATGTAAATCGTTAAGACAGGATTTAACTGTTCAAAATATCAAGCATGATTTTACAATCATGGCATATGAGTTTCATTCTAAAATTGCAATCGAATATGGTGATTGGGGAGAATTCAATCAATGTCAATCACAATTGAAAATTCTATACAATATGAAAGAATTAAATAAACCTCACCATTTTGAGTTTTTAGGATACAGAATACTATATTACATTTTAACTGGAAATATTAATGAAGTTTATGAATTGGAGTCGACATTAATTAAATATGGAATAACAAATGTTGATAATGAGTTTTACAAGTATTCATTATTGATTTTCCAAGCTATTACAATTGGTGATTACTATTCATTATCACAAACAGTTAATGAAATCTTTTGCAAGAATAGAGAAGAAGAGGCTTTGGTAAAAAAGAAAAATACCAAGTTGTTACTTTCTGATAAAGATGTATTATTGCTAACACATAATAAATTCTATTTTTTTGCCAAATTCATTGAACAAATACTAGAAAGAGAAAACGTAAGAACTTTGCTAACTTTATGTTCTGGGTATAGACAGTTATCAGTTCTATTTATCAAAGAGCTATTATGTATGGAAAATAATGATGAAAAATTTACATTATTCATTAGAGAAAACAATCTTACTGGTTTCATCAATGAACAAAATACTATCTTTAATTGTCATCAAGCAAAATTGACGGTTGAAAGTTTGAAAAATAAATTGTTTAAAAGAATAGACATCAAGGGGCAGGTATAAAAAAGAGAAAATAACATAGTTATTATAAAATATAAAAAATACAATTTTTTGTATCTGTGATTTTTTGTTGAAGGAATGAATATATAGTTTTTTTAGTTTTGCTTTAATAATAACTATAACTTATCAATATCGTTTGAGAAATGCATAATTTGAGTAATGAATTTTCCCTTATATCTTGTTATACAAGAACTTGTTAAAAAACCATCTTTATTAAGATTACAAGTGATCAAGTGGTTCAACATAACATGATGAGGAATTAAATTCCTTTCAATTAACTGTATCTTATCTGAATGTTTGAGCTTCGCAGGTGACTTCAGAATATTATTGTTATGACTACTTTCCCTTAATAACCTTGCCTTATTAATTAATTTAGACCCATTTTTCATACTTCTTTGCACTTGTGAGGAAGATCCTGAAGAATTTGAACTTGCGGATCTGTCTAACTGAGGTCTTGCTGATATTGGAATTGATGGAGAAATTTTGTGTGCACTATATTTATCCATAACATTCAAGTCATTGATTCTATACTTGTAGATTTCATTCACATGAGGTATACTTGATTCTTGATATTGATAAGGAAAAGTTTTATAATTTTTATTATTTGAATCGTTTAATAAATTAGAGTTTAAATAAACTGGTAATAGTGGAGGAAGCGGAAATTTTAACTCTTCTAAAAATTGGAAATGGTTCATCTTTTCAAAATCTTCATCATTATAATCAAGGGGTGACCTGTATGGATAATTTAGTTTTTCGGAGTCATAAAACTCAGGTATTTCTCGAGTGTATTCAGGCTTCTTTAACTGTAAAAATGGTGATTGTGATCTATCAATATCATTTCCAATACTGTTATAGTACGGATCTGGTGTATTTGATCTAGAAACTGAATACAAATCACCATAATTATTTTCGCCAGTTCCATAATCATCTTCCTCATCATTATCAATATAGTCAGTATTATCATCCTGTTCGGCAAAACTGTCATATTCAAAATCATCTAACTCTTCATTTAATGGTAAATCATTATAAGTATGTTCATCAGTTAGACCGTCTGAAAAAAAACTAACAGACGCATTCCTACTCCGATGATTGGAATTTGTTATACTATATAATGGAGGTCTTTGTATGGGATTATTTGATTGGACATCTTCGTTATAAGAGATGGTACCACCAATTGAAGGCGGTGGTACTTCATATGCATTTGTAGGCAAAATTTTCGGTTTCTTGCTAAAATCAGGGAGTTGTGGGACTTGTGGAAGCTGATGAACACTACTTTGTTTTGAAGAGTTCGAAGAAGGTGCAAGATATGATGAATTTGATGCTGATACGTGTAATTCTCCAATAGATATTGGAGTTCTATTTTCGACATTGCTTGGGGTTCTTGGTGATGTCATTGCATCTTGAACTTTGTATCTGAGAATAGGAACAGACTCCGAAGATGTTTCCTTGTCCAAAGGCATAATAGGAGATGACTGGTCGTAACTGCTGGGGTTTGTCTCTGTCTTGAGTATACAGTAAATCCAATTGAAGGAACAGAGGTTTCTATTAGAAAAGAGCAGCTTAGGCTGGTTTTTTTTCACAAGAGAATAGCAGGTAGTTTCACGGCAAAAACAAAGACGAATCCACCTTGGGAGGCTGTGCAATTTAAAGAAATGGGGAAGTGCATTTTTCTTGTTCAGGGATTTTCGCATTTCCGCAGTTTTTACGTAAGCATCATTTAAGGTGCCTAATGCGGTAATGTTCATGTTGCAAACAGGTACCGCTGTTTCAAACACAAGTGGTAGCATAACTGGAAGGAGAGAAGGAAGGCACAACCACCAAATGTTTAAATATGGCTGGCTGTCTCAAAATAGTATGGAAATGTATTTTACTAGAGTTGTTGAATGTTTACTTGGAGCTATCCAAAGATAAATGAAGTTAGACAAAATATGTACTATGCTATTTTTGATAGCAACTACACAATCATCATTTGTGCAATTGCCAGTTATAAAAAAACGCTACGATTCATTTAATCAGCCAAATGAGTTCAAGGATCCTCACTATATCATCTCAAATACTAATCAATTTATCAAAAGAGATGAAATAGAAGCAACTTTTCACTTAGACACAAAATTTGATCAATTAATGTATGAAGTTCAACTAGAGCTTGGCTCAAATAAAGATGTTGTTCGTTTATTATTAGATACTGGTTCTTCCGATTTAGTTGTCAATTCTGCAAATAATGAATTATGCTTATCTGATTCTGAAGCTGATGAGTCTCAAAATCAGGCTCTTTATATGGTTAATGAAGCAATCTATGGTGATAATTATATCAAGGACGTTGAAATTACAAATTACTGTATGGCACAAATAAGTCCAAATATCAATTCAAGTCAAACATTATCTTTATCGCCTTTTTTTTCTGATTTGACTTTATCAACATCAACAGCGTTGCCTTCAACATATCCCAAACTTATAAATAAGCCTTCACTTAACTCAGCTAGCAACAAATACATAGAGTCAACACAACGCTTCTACCAGACATATACTTGTCCAAGCTTTGGATATTTCAATGAATTTACATCAACAACATTAAAAAATTTATCAATTCCATTAACAATGACATATTTTGATGGTACAGGATTTGAAGGATATTTTGTTCAAGATGATGTTTATTATAATAATGATAAAATTTCAAATATTACATTTGGGCTTAATATAAATAGTTATAAAACATATGGCATTTTAGGAATTGGATTTCAAGATAATGAATCAGTATATCAATCCGGATATGAAAAATACCTTAATTTTCCAATGCAATTGAAAAAAAACGGTTTAATTAAAAAAACGGTTTATTCATTGTATTCTTATGGTAAAGGTTATCAAAATTCAATCATTTTTGGAGCTTATGATAGAAATGGATATGATTCAACATTCGGTTTAACATTAGTTCCAATAATTAAGTACTCACCAAGTGATAAGGTTGGTAGTGGACCATGGTATATATCTATTACATTGAACTCTATAACAGTTACTGATCTAAACAATAATATTGATAATCAATTATTGGCAAATGGGTATGCACCAGCACTTTTAGATGTAGGATCAACAATGACAGTATTGCCATACTATATCTTTAATGAAATATTAGTTAAATATAATTTTCAGTGGTCAAGTCAATTAAATAATTATGTTATCGATATATCTGAAATTAGTCAAGATTCTGCATTTTTAACATTCAACTTTCAATCTGCAAGAATTAAAATCCCATTAATCTACTTTACCTACCCGATTATTGATGATGATACTTTATCAGTGACTGGATTAAGAGTGCTTTCAATAGTTTCACATGGAAAGGACTATTTTCTCTTCGGTGATGATTTTCTTAATAATGTTTATCTTATTGTAGACTCAGAAGATAAACATGTTGCAATAGGTCAAATAAACAAAGAAAAGACAGGTGATTCAATTGTTGTCGTTGAAAATGAAATATTTGATGCAGTTCAATCAACTAACTGGGATAAAGTTTATGGTTATAATGGAATTACCAGTTTGAAATTAAAAAAAATTGATGATCCAAACGACATTAAAAGTCTTGCTTCAAATCAAACCTTAAATATTTACATACCTGGAACAGGTGATTTAGGGTGGTGATAAATATTAATAAATATAATACACTCAGCAGCATTATGTTATATCTAAATAATAGATTTTATACACTTTTTATGTTGTTTTTATAGTTGTTAAATTAAATAGTCGTAATACATAAGTATAAAACAAAGTTAAAAAATAAGTCATTTTTGTAAAGAAAACATTTTCAATAAATATATCAAATTCAACTAGATAAAACGTATGAAGAAAAGATTATGCAATGAATCAAATAACAGGATATAATGGGTATTGTAGGTAAACTCATTCAACTATGTATTTAGTTATTGTTTTTTATTCATGAGTTCATGATTCTGTGTTTTTACCAACCCTTGAATGCTTGGTGATTAAGGATTTGGTAATCAAATACGTAGCAGTAGAAGATTAAACATTTGGTTGGTTGGAAGTTGCACGACTTGCTGTTGTTAAATATGCAGTGACTGAGGGAACATAAGATACTGAAAATGAAGTTTTAGTTACTTCGTTTGGATCGTTAACAGTTGCTAACTTAAGCTCGGTAATATCATGATGACCATAAGTATAATTATAAGAAAATGCCGTTGTTGCATTTGGGAATGAAGAAGTAACTGCAACGATCTCATCATCCCACGAGAAGAAATTCTTTGGTGCAATTGCAACTTCCAAGTCTTCCAAATCTATTGCAATGTATAAATATTGAAGAATGACATCACCTAAAATAAAAACGTCTTCAGAACTTGCATCAACACCAAAAACAACAAATTCAACATCTTCATCTTCATCTTCATCAATTGAAACATCAATTAATGGATAAGTTAAATCAAGTATTGGGATGCTGATTTCGGAACCTTGAAAATCAAATGTAACAGTTTTATTAACAAGTTCTGTTACATTTGCAACATATGCTTTTAAAGTTTCAGAGTAGTTGAAACCAGAATAATGAACAATTTCATCATAAATATAATAAGGCAGTGATGCAGTTGAAGTTCCAGCATCAATAATTGCAGCGCCTAAACCAGAAGCAATTAAAGTGGTTTCATTGCTGTTTTCATAATAATCATCAAAATAAATCGAGGATAAAGTAATTGCAATTGCATCTATAGATCTGGAACCATTTTTCATAATTGGAATTTCCAGTAATGGAACAACTGATAAATTACCAGTAAACTGACCTAAATTAATACCACCAAATAATAATGACGAACCTTCGGTTAAATAATCATCATAAAGTGAATAAACAGCCTTTTTAATGAAACCTGAAGATTTTAATTGGAATGGAAAACTTTCATAAGTTGAGCCATTTTGTAGATACGATGATTGTGAATTATTCAAACCAAGACCTAAAACACCAAATGAATCAGAAGTCGAATCATCTACTAAACCAAATGTACAGTTTTCTAATAATGAATTTCCATATGCAACATAATCTTTTGCCCAAATACCAGTAAATGTTTCGTTATCGGTTGAAAGAGCATAGAACAATTCATCATTTGTAATAAAAGAATCAGAACCGGAGGAATTGAATAAACCCCATGCCGAACAGTTTTGTGGTTCGGCATCTAGTATTTCCAAGTTTTCAATTACTAAAGTGGGATATGGGTATGAACCTAGCCAATCTGTGGATTTTGAAGCTGAAGGAAAAAATCCAATATCATAAGATTGGAAATTAATTAACGTTTGTGTCGTAAAAGTAGTTGTGATTATATCAGTGGAAACATGAATATCAACGGCGTAAACGTCTGAGGCGCTGTCATAAGATGTTTGATAAATCGTAGTCACCTTTGCTTCATCGGATGAAGAAGGTACGGACGATGATGTGATTAAGGGCGATGAGGAGGATGAGGAGGATTGTTTGGACAGCGTATACTCATATACAACTGTGAAATTAGAATGCTCAAAATCATCATCATTTAAACTTTCTGCGCAAAGCTCGTTATCGATTGAATTGATCCATAAATCGGAAGAAACGGTATCAACTAAGACGGTGATGTTTTGCGCATTTGAACCAACAACTAAATCAACGGCATAATAAATCTTATCATTGAATGAACCAGCAACGGTACCATTAATTGGATGAGAAGTATTCAAGTTTTGTGTGTAATAGGCGTAAATTGGTTGGTTATCGGAGTGTGCATTTTGAGGCCATGAACCTTTCAATTTTTTAGCATCAAATTTAAGAAAATCTGAATCGGCTGTAACCGCAGTAAGTAATGATGCTAAACTGGTAATAAAAAGTAGAACTTGAACCATGATTGAAGCTTTGTCTATTTAAAGCTCAAAGTAAAATAAAATGCTAAACTAATGAACAATAGACAGACAAATATTGAAGTTTCACCTCCTGAAAAGACGTCAGTGAAACCTGCGGGGCCCTGTTAATGACAAGCCACCATAACTTTGCCGAATGGGGAATGTGCGCTCCCCAATTTGGACAGAAATTATTCAGGACACTTATTACATCTCTCACGTATGATTCTCTTCTTCATTTGTGATTCATCCTGAATGTCTCTGAACAGTTTTGAGATTCATATCGGTTAGTATATATAATGGAGAGTGTTTCGGGAGAATAAATACTGTGACAAATGTAGAAAAAGTATAAATGTATAACTACGATAATGATGCCCTTTCAATCACCCCTGTTATTGTTACTATATGCAATCTTTACCTCAGCAGCTTCTATTTCCAAAGATAAATTAGAGTTGTTTGCAAATAGTTTAAATTATTCTGTCACTTTAGATCAAGTATACATTAATATTCCTGCATCTTTTTCACCATGGAGTAACGTTCAGGTTTTCCAATATGAAAATACAGATACACTATCATGGGATTCAAATTCCACCTGTTATTTTCTTAGATGTAAAGGATTTGAATGTGAAAAAGATGAAAATGTGATGGATCTGGGATTAACTAATCAACTTGGTGTTAAATATTATGGACAACCAAACAAAGATTTTGATTTCATTACATATATTTCTCCAAAATTCCTAGGTTCTTCAAATGACCAACGAAATGTCACTTTTGTAGTATCTGTTAAATATGAGCGAGATACATCACTTTATGCGCTTGTTGAGGCAGACTTTATATAGCATGTATAGCATTTCATGAAAAACCTCGCTAAATTGTTTCCTAAAACGGTAAAACGGGTGTTTTTCATGCTCACTGCTTTTCGAATTTGACGTGTTTACAATGATATCGACCAAGCTGATTTTGTAAAGCTTTCTGATAATTTAATACTATATAGTAATCTGTCCGCACCATGTCTGAAGTAATAAAGAAAATTCAAGAATTACTACAAGATACAAACGAGTTGGATTTCAGGCCCTCAGGAATCTTTGCAAATTCGCTACTAAGAACAACAGATACCACACAAATCATTAGGGATATAAGAGATGAAGAAGTTACCTTTTTCCAAAACAAAAAAATACAAGATATTGACTATGAATTAATTAATAATTTTAACGCTACTACTAATGATGAATTTGCGAAATTTGAGATTTTAAAATTATTGAATGATGAAATTAATGCAGATACTGAGTTAAACAACGCTATAAATGATTTATTACCAAAGGAATTATTGAATGATGGTGAATATTCAACTGATTTGGAATCATTGATTAAAATATATAAGAGATGTTTTATAATCTCCAAACTGTGGGCTTCCAAAAATACAAATATGCTAGATACGGAAACAAATCAAATTTTAGTGAGCATAAAGGAAAAAATGAACAGCTTAACCGAAATTTTCAATGAAATTTCTCAAATAAATAAAGACATAAAAAAAAAAAGAGAACAATTGGATTTATCACTAGATAGTAATCCAGAAAATGTTAAACACTTATAACAAACTCATTCTGATTAACGTTGATAAAATATCATCAAACTTTTTCAATCTGTGAACAAAATCTTTCAAATTATCATCTTCAATAGCTTCCGCTATTGATGGTAATTCTTGACCTTTATAGCCAGTGTATCTACCACTTGCATAAACAAAATGTTTATACCATGGTCTACCATTCAACCCTTCATCATCTAATAAATGCCTTTCGAAATATTGTAAAATTGCATTTGAAGATTTTGTCTTGAAATGCAACTTAATTCTTTGCCAATACGATAAATCATTCCAATGATCATATTCTTCAACTAAATCTTCCAAATATTCATCAAATTTAATACTGTTTTCATTCAATTTTTTTAACTTTTTACTGATTGATTTAATTAATGACTTGACAGGGGGGTGTAGCGGCGGCTCAGGAGTGGGTGGAGGGGAATGATGTGAAGGTTTATTTTCATGGCAAGGTCTCATATGCTTCATCTGTCTCTTACCTTTCTTGTTATTCTCATGGCTTTTATCATCTAGTTCTCTTGGTTCTCTTGGCTCATCATTGTAGGATACTTTATCGCCATGAGGTGGTTCATTGCCATAAGGTGGTGGTGGGGGCGGTGGATGATGTGGTTCATCGCCATGAGGTGG
>JAJLVN010000019.1:0-45234 GCA_030570315.1 Pichia sp. NRRL Y-12827
GCTGGGCGCTGGCGGGCGCTGGGCGCTGGCGGGCGCTGGGCGCTGGCGGGCGCTGGGCGCTGGCGGGCTTTAGGGGCGGGTGGATCTTGTGGATCTCGTGCTGGGCTCGATGCAGACCCGTTGGAAATGCGAAAACGGGTGGTCGTTTTCGCCTTGTGTGCCCGGAGGGTTTCACCGTTGGGGGTTTTGTGGAAACAGAGGCTGCCGGTGTGGACGTGGCCCGTGCCCCGCCGCCTGCAGAAGCCGGCCCACACAGCTGGCCCTCTTCCACAAACACTACGCTACCCCCGTACTCTCTGATCTCTGCCCCACAGCAGCTGGGAAACCGTTGCAAAGGCGTCTGCGACTCTGCAAAAAAGAAACAAAAAGAAAAAAAAGACGTGGTCACCGGAAACTCGCCAGTATGTAGTCCGCTCTCTACGGTGTCCAACCGATGTCCGCATGGACTACGATCCAGCTTCGTGTGGATCAGTGCTGGGTTGGACGGCCTGGATTGCCGTCCCGTGTTCAGGCCGGCTACTTGGCAGGGATTCGGTGGGATGAGAAGCAGCTGGAAATCCCGGACTGGTCGACACCAGCCACGACCACTTGCTCGACAAACAAATGGCATAGCTGGTGGTTACACGCTGGTCACACTATCACTCTTATCTGCTGCATCACAGATGGGCCACCTCACTTTACCTCACCTTCTCCACCGACGCGTCGGCGGGGTTTTGCTTTTTTTTTTTTTTTTTTTTTTTCCAACTCGAACTCATTCAAATTTGAAAATGCAAAACTCCTTCTTTTTGAGTTATTATAACATCATTTCAACTCTTACTTCCTATCCAAAAGACTCGTCTCGTCTCATATATCCCCCGCATCTGCTCCTAAGCTCTTAATCGGAGTTTTCCTGCATTTCCATCTCATCAAATATTCTATCTCCTTTTCCCCCTCCTCTCCCTCTCCTCCCTTGTCTCGTTTGATCTGTCTCCATCATTCCATAAATAGTTATCCCTATTTTTCTATTCTGCCAACAAAAAAATAAAAAGTCCGTCATATAGCTCTAATTAGAAATGGATCCAAATCAAGTTAATGTTGACTTAAGAGTCGGTAGAAAATACCGTTTGAGTAAAAAAATCGGATCTGGTTCCTTTGGTGATATTTATTTGGGAACCAACATCATATCCGGCGAAGAAGTTGCAATTAAATTAGAAAGCATCAGGGCTAAACATCCTCAATTGGAATACGAAGCTAAGGTTTATAAAGCTTTATGTGGTGGTGTTGGTATACCTTTTATTAGGTGGTATGGTACTGAATGTGATTTTAATGCTATGGTCATTGATTTATTAGGTCCTTCATTGGAGGATTTATTTGGCTATTGTAATAGAAAATTTTCGTTGAAAACCGTCTTATTGTTAGCTGATCAACTGCTTTGTCGTATAGAATTTATCCATGCTAGAAGTTTTATTCACAGAGATATTAAACCGGATAATTTCTTAATGGGTGCTGGTAAGAAGGGTTCTCAAGTTAATGTTATAGATTTTGGTTTAGCTAAAAAATTCAGAGATCCAAGAACTCATGCTCATATACCTTATAGAGAAAATAAAAATCTAACTGGTACTGCTAGATATGCTTCAATTAATACTCACATGGGTATTGAACAATCAAGAAGAGATGATTTAGAAAGTTTAGGTTATGTTTTGATTTATTTCTGTAGAGGAACTTTACCATGGCAAGGTTTAAAAGCTGCAACAAAGAGACAAAAATATGATCGTATTTTAGAAAGAAAGATGGCAATTCCAACTGAGGTTTTAGCAAAGGGTTTACCAATTGAATTTACTCATTATTTAAATTATATTCGTTCTTTAAGATTTGATGATAAACCTGATTATATTTATTTAAGAAGAATGTTCAGAGATTTATTTCTAAGAGAAAAATACGTTTATGATTATATCTTTGATTGGACTATTTATAAATTCACTGTTCAAAATCAAAATCAACAAGGTCAACAAAAGGTAATTGAAGATAAAAATAACCAACAACAACAACAACAACAACAGCAGCAGCAGCAGCAAATGCAAGCACAAACTCAAGCACAGCCTCAACAAAGTCAGCAATATACTAATCATCAACAACAACAACAACAACAACAACCAAATGAAATCAAACCATTATTACAACAACAACAAAATCAAGCTGTTAATGTTCCTGATATTGAAGCTAATAATCAATTAAAACAAAACTACAGAATTCAACAAAATCAAGCTGCACAAAATTCAAATGATTATTACTATATGCAACAACAACAACAACAACAACAACAACAACAACAACAACAACAACAACAAGCGGCTGTTTCTGTTGCTGCTGTTAAACAAAGTCATCAAAATCAACAACAAAACCAAAATAACGTTAATAATAATAATCCTGCATGGTTATAATGTTTTTAAGGTTTTTAAAGGCTTTAAAAGACGAACCTCGTGTGTTCAAATTGAAGTCTTAGTATCGTAAACGTTGATTTTTAGTAAGCAAAATTATTGAAATCAAAATTACAGTGATAATTTGCTTAAATATGAAATTAGCTAAATGATAGTATTTTTTAATTAACAAAAAAATCCCTCGTATAACATAACTCGTAGTTTTTAACCAAAGCGAGTTTTTATTTAAAACAAGGATTTAAGATTTATATCTTTTTTTCTATCTTGTATTGTTTCGCAAGAACTTCTATAGTAAGTTATAGTTTATAAGTTTTTCAGTTTTCGTCACTAATCAAATCAAATAGTAAGAGCAGTAAACAAGTTAAAAAAAAAAAAAAAAAAAAAAAAAGAATCACCACCAATCGCGTTAGAAAGAGTTTTGATGATTTAACTTTCAACCTATTCCCTTTTCTTTGAACGTAATATACTATTCACCCCATCAGCAGGACAAATGAAGGACATATTTTTTGGAAGTAGTCGGACAATTACAAGATATTCATATTTACGCAGAAATGTGGAAAATATGAACAAACTAAAACTGAAACTAAATAATTCCAAATTAGTCATCTTCAATAAATCCAAAAACTCAACCAACAGATTGGAAGTCTTAGTCAAGCAAAACGTTACCTCCGCATCTAATACTAAGAATTCAGATTCATTGGCTATTCTGAATACCAAAGATTATGAAATTTTCAATCAATTATTGAATAAGTGGTTGGAATTCAATATAAAGATGCAAAATCATGTTAATGAAAAGACTGTTGTTTCATACAAGGAAGACATTGCAGACGAATTAAAGGACATTTCAGTATTTTGGCTTGGATTTGATGACTTGAAATTACTAAATGAATATGAAGGTGAAGGCAATGTTGCTGATGTTGATGCAATTCCAATTTATGCTATTGATATAACCAATTCGGAAAGGCTAAATAAACTCATTGATGATCATCACGATTTTACGACTTATAAATACGTTTCAAATTATAATGAAATTTTGAAAATGAATAATGATGAAGCTTCAATTTACTCGTATTCCAAAATGTATATTGATTTTATTGGCAAAAATATTTACTGTCCATCATGTGCAGGTCATGTTATACCGGTAGAATTAGGATCAAGGCTATATTGTTTAAATGATTCACCATATAAAAACAAATGTATTGTCAATCTAACTTCAAATAATTTACACTTCCCAAGAACAGACGCGGCCGTTATCATCTCACTATACGATGAACTAACAGGTAAAATTTTACTAGGTAGTAATCCGAAAAGACATCCCCCAAAAGTTGAAAAGAAAGTTGATGAAAATGGCGTTGAAATTACATACAAAACAACATTGTATTCATGTTTTGCTGGTTTCATGGAACCAAGCGAAACTATTGAACAGGCATGTGTTAGAGAAGTTTATGAAGAAACTGGTTTAAAATTAGAGTCCAGTGACATACTGATTTTGGAATCTCAACCATGGCCATTCCCTGCTAATATAATGATAGGTTGTTTGGGTATTTTAAGGAACGATCAAACAAATCCATCATTAATCAACGTCCACCTGGATGAAGAGCTAGACAACGTTCAATGGTTTGATGCTGCTAACGTTAATGACGTTTTACACAAGAGAGAAACTGGATTTGTTTCGGAAAGTGGCAATGTTGTCGATCAATGGGTGCTTCCAGCCATCGAAACTGTGGCTGGAAGAATCATCAAGAAAGCTGTTGAAAAGTCCGTTAAAGATGGTAAACTATAGGTTGTCATTTATCATTTTGTATAAGTAGTATCCCTTAATAAGCATATAGTGTGCAGTTTTCAGCTTATCTGATCCGCCCCAGTGGATCTACCGCATCCGCATTATTGAAAGTTTCACTTTTTTTTTTGACACAGATGCCACAATTTCCCCTTCTATATATCCTGTGGAGCCAGAAATTGTGACAATGTAACTGGACGTTTTAAATAAGGTTTAATATAAATATGGGCGATGTAGCACATTCCTCAGACTAATTTAACTTTGATTTCTGAAATAAAACGTTACAAACTTCAGAAAAAAGTCATTAAAACAAACAAAGAAACACAATAGTTAAAAATGGCTACCACACTTCAAGCTCGAAAAGACGGTACAGCATCAATCAGTTACACCAAAGGTGAAGATTCCAAAATTGGTGATGTTTTCACCATTTCTAAATCTGACAGAGATGCTTTGAGGTATCCAGAATGGGCACCAGCATGGGATCCAAAGGAGAACCATGCCTTTGAACATTTAAAACCTTTCAAACATTTAGATAAAGGTTTATTGGGCGATCCAGAATTCAAATCACTAAAGTCAATTAATAAAGATGCTACTTTTAAGAGAATTACACCAAAGTTGGGTTTGGAAATTGATGGAATTCAGTTAGGTACATTGACAAATGAACAAAAAAATGATTTGGCCTTATTGGTTGAACAAAGAGGTGTTGTTGCTTTCAGAAACCAAGATTTCAAAGATCTTCAATTTGATGAAATTAAAAAATGGGGTAGATATTTTGGTCCTTTAGACATTCATTCAACTTCAGGTGCACCCATTGGGCATCCAGAATTTCATTTAGTTTTCAAAAGAAAGATAGAAGGTATTCAAACAAACGTTTTTGAAAATCGTCTTAATAATATCTTCTGGCATTCCGATGTGTCTTATGAACCGCAACCACCTGGTATTACATTATTTGCAATGCTTGAAACTGGATTAGGTGGTGATACACAATTTTTAGATTCTTTTGAAATTTATGATAGATTATCACCATTAATGAAGGAAAAATTAGAAGGTTTAAAAGTTGTTCATTCATCACGTGAACAAGCTCACTATTCAACACTTGAAGGAGGGGTTGAAAGAAAGGATGCAATTGATTCAATCCATCCAATTGTTAGATATCATCCGGTTTTAAAGAGAAAGTTTCTTTATGTTAGTAAAACATTTGGTAGAAGAATTCTAGGTTTAAAATCAGAAGAGAGTGAAAATTTACTCAACTTTTTATATAGACATATTGAAACTTGCTTAGATGCACATTTGAGATTACAATGGGATGCAAGTACTGTTGTTGTTTGGGATAACAGAAGAGTCTTACATGCCGCTACTGCAGATTGGGATTCTTACGATATTAGACATGCGTTCAGAGTTACCACTATGGCTGAAAGACCTGTTTCTTCAAAGGAAGAATATGAATCTTGGACACCAGAACAAGAAGAAATCGATTTGAAGTTGAAAGATCATGTTTTGGGTCTAAATGCTGCAGATTATTATGAAAATTACATTAAGCATTAAAAAAAAAAATTGGTTTTAGCAGGTCTATATTCTGAAGTACATGGCACTTATTATTTATACTTTTATACTTTTTCTCATTTTTTTGTTATTAAGTTGTATCCTTATTTCTTAATTCCTATACATTGATTAACATTGTGTAATGCTGGGTTAAAAAAAAAACTTAATGGCTTAGATAACTGGTTTTATCAAAATTTTGCATTTTCAATAAAAGAGTTATTTTATTAAGTTATGCGCCACTATTTTTAGCTTGTGATTAATTTATGAAAAATGAGGCTATCTTCGAACTCCATGAAAACAATAATTTGATAATAAAATTATTTAAACGAAAATTAACTGTTAGTCACTAAAATTATCACAAAGATAAAAATAATTAAAACTGGGATCAAGACTTATGGTATTGTTTGATGAAATATTGTCGTAGCAATACATGATTTGTGGATCATCTTAATGTGTTCATCTATAGAACTTCTATATAGCAACGAATCCATTGCCACTTTATTGTTCGTCCTATGTTAAGTCACATTTATTATTATTAATAATCACTGATCGCACGTTGTGTATGGCTTTAGATCAATCTAGATTAATTTATTATAATGATTTGAACGAAAATAGTTGATTCACAATTAAAAAAATATGAAATCCTTTCCGCAATGACTGGTGGGCGATATGTTCCCCATCATCAAAGTTCACAGAATTCTTTGTCAAAAGTATGAGCAAAAAGATTGAGAAACGCTGGATGAAATGTAGTATCAAAGAGAAACTTAAGTTTTTATTCTCAAACTCACGATCATTAGATTGGTCAGTTGTTTAAAAGGATATAAATAGATTCTCAATCCTTTTGTCTATCCTCATTTGGAAAAGAAACCATCTGAGATACATATACTACACTATCACTGTGCTTATTATATAACCAATTAATATGACTGTACGTTAAACCAATTATACTGCAATTATATTGATTTCATTGATATTTTTCTTTCAAAGAAAGCCAATCAATGCTATAAAGTTTATTATGTCTAACTTATTGAAATTAGATTTATTCAATGTCTTGTATAAATGATCATATAGTATTGCTTAGGCAAATATATTTCAATAGAACAACTGTTTGTTTAAATTCACTGTCAAAAAATATTCCAACTGTTGTAGTTAAATAAGATATGTGTTGAAATATAACTGACATTAACAGCACAGGTAATATTAAATGATAAATCAATGTTTAAAACAACACGAAGACTATATGAGTAAGCTGAGAAGGGAAATCGTGTCCCTTATACAGGCAGCGACATATTCAGAACATATTTTAATCGATAAGATAATTACAAAGTTCCAGAATATCTGTAAAACTATGGTAAATTATTAACACCAGTATCAAAATTATGACAATTTTTTTAAATATTCTAAATATTCATCTCGGTATTGTAAAGTTCATCAATGAACTATTTTGAAATCAAATGTCTATATTGTAAGGTTGGCTTTTCAAAAACAAACAACTAATTTAATCACATGATTATACGTATTTTTATCAAGAAAATCAAACAAAATTGATCGATTTATCTTATGCTTCCATTTTTTCTATTATTGAAGTTAACTATAAATCACAAAAAAATATTATTCATCTGTCTATCACAGTATTCATTATTCATAATACTTATATAACAAAATATCCAGAGGTGAATAAATATTACGCTCCCACAATTCAACAATTGGTCGGATGGTCTAGTTGGTTATGGCATATGCTTAACACGCATAACGTCCCCAGTTCGATCCTGGGTTCGATCAATTGATTTAATTTTTTTTTAAATTTTTTTTTTAAATTTTTTATTTTTTGACTTCTCTTAAAACGCGTCAATGGAATCAGCAGCAAAATTTCAGTTCCCAGTTTCCGAGGGACCCATACGATCGGGACAGAAAAAAAATGCGGGAGCTGCAAAAGCTGGCGCAAAACCACTTTTTAAATAGTTTTGGGCAAAATATCAACAGTGCTGTCTAGGAAAAAATAGCAAAAAGCGTGTTTACTATTGTCCGTATTGGTTTGAATGCTTTCATCTTATTGTCTCCAATATTGCACACGTTTTATTGTTGTTGGGAGCTGAAATCCTTGCTGCATCATCCACCACCTTCCTTTTTGAGAAGAAATACGTGCAATATAGCAGTAGTCTTTGTAATCGGTTTCCTCGAGATTGCTTTACCGTGAGACCAACTGACAAAACTTACTCCTATTTCACCAATTCTTGTTCTTTTCTTCCACATTTTTTTCGGTTTTTTGTATCAAGTTTTGAATCATCCATTGGCCACGATTAATTCACCATCCTTAAAAACACCAATCCTGTGTTTCTTATAATATATAGCTAGGTCCGGCATCTTTTCTACACTTCATTTCACTTGCGGATTCATCCAATTATTCATCATAATAGTTTCTTTGCTTCTTCACTAAATAAAAAAAACAATTAGAAAAAGTTATTAGACTATTTTTCAAATTTAACCTTCTGTACATTAAAAATACTTCCCAATGTTTGCACCGTTACTTTTCACACTATTTGCAAACTTTATCAACTTAACAACTGCCTTTCAAGTTGTTCGTCCATCTTATGTTGAAGAAGATAAGTCATACTATGTCTCAATTGTTGAGTCAATCCCATCTGAATTTTCTGCACATCAAAAGCAACAAGTCTTGCAAACCTTGAATTCATCATTAACACTAACGAAAACCACATCGGATCAATCAGCTACTGCATCTACTACTATTAGTATTCAAACTGAAACAATGACTGCTGGTATGTCTTATTTATACGCGTCATCAAATGAAGAAGCATTTTCAGTTAATGTTACATTAAATGCAAATGATTATCCTGTATTAATTGATACTGGGTCACCATATTTATGGTTATTTTCATCAGAATGCACTGATCCATCATGTAAAGGTAAAGATTTATTTAAAACTGAAAATGCACAACAGCTTAATAGATCGTTTGCATTAACTTATGATTCTGGTATTGCATCAGGTATGATTTATGAAGATTCGATTATTATCGGTGGTTATGAAACTAGAAATTTTGAATTTGGTGTCGCAGACAAAGTTCCTGATTTATTCAAAGAGTACCAATTGTCTGGTGTTTTAGGTTTACCCGCTGATAATGTGTCAAGGACAGGATTAGTTAATGCAGTTTCATTCTTAGCTGAAGAAGGTGATATTACACAATCTAAATTCACCATTTGTATGGGTAGTTATGAAAGTGACGAATCTAATGATGGTCTCTTATTCTTTGGTTCAACTAAAAATATCTTACATAATGGTGAAATATACACATCCCCAATAATTGAAGAAGCTGTTAGTCATTGGGAAATTAAAATTGATAATGTTTACATTGACGATTATCAAATTTCCTTTGATCAATTGAAAATCAATAACGAATACACTAATACTTCAAGAATTGGATTATTAGATAGTGGTACAACAGCATTAGTTTTATCAACAACGGATGCAAATACAATTCATTCCTTTTTCCCAAGTTCAATTACAGATGGTCAAAATTATGCAGTTTTCTGCAATTCAACTTTAAATTTTGAATTTGAAATTTCTGGTAAAAATTGGACTTTAATTCCTGATATGTATATTGGTGATGCATATCCAACTGATGGTGAATTATCTGGTTATTGTGTTTCAAATATTCAAGGTATTGATTCAACTACTGATGGTGCTTGGATTTTAGGTATTTTATTCATGAAAAATAAATATGTTGAATTCGATTATGAAAATCAATGGATTGGATTAGCTGAAAGAAACAATAATATCAAATTTGTCAACCCTCCGACAACAAATGTATCATCTACTACCACATTAGTTACCTCAACATCTGCAATTATCAGTTCCATCACCTCATCTAATGATCACTCAAATAATGGTAACAACATTCGTACTACTAACAACATGTGGACGTTTGGTTTATTTTCATTATTGTACTTAATCAATTTAGCATAATGAATAGTTTACATTTTTTTCTTATTTACATTTTCTTTTTCCCTTTATCTCTTGCATGGATGCAATCATATGCTTTTTT
Source organism: Pichia sp. NRRL Y-12827 (assembly GCA_030570315.1). Classification (NCBI taxonomy): domain Eukaryota; kingdom Fungi; phylum Ascomycota; class Pichiomycetes; order Pichiales; family Pichiaceae; genus Pichia; species Pichia sp. NRRL Y-12827. Next base: position 9,801 of record JAJLVN010000019.1, read on the forward strand.
TTCTTTCATTTCTATGATACCCTAACTTTCATACTCCATTCTTTTCCACTTTATAAATGAAATATTATTTATAACGCTTTGTATTACTAGTTTCAAATAAATAATTATTATTTTTTTTTTCATTTCTATCCATTTCTATTTTTATTCCTATTTCTATTTTTATTTTTATTTCATATTACTTAATATTATATACACTTTAGAAAGTAAGACCAATCTAACTCTTACCAAATCTTCTTTTTCTTCTCTCAAGTTTAGAAATTTCAATTAGATCATCTTCACTTGGCTCGTAAATATGCCAAATAGTATAGTGAGGTAATCCACCAATTCTCATACCCATTTTCTTTGTTAATTTGCCAAAGGCTTCAGTCTCCGCATGATTCATAAATGTGAAAGCAGGGAAATTTGAACCATGTCTAAAAACAGATGCTTTAGCTAAAATTGAGACACCTCCAACACCATCTAAATCAATGACTTCATTAGGTGGCCCGTTAACGTTTCTAATATAAGCTAGATGTGCCCTCCAGGTTGAATATTCAGCATATCCTTCAACAATAACATCATCTTCATCTAATGTTTTAGCTAATGCTAAACCTTCTCTTGATTCGATCCATGAATTTAAATCATATGCTTGTTCACTACCTAAAAATGTAGGTAATGGTCTCCAGACATTAGGGATAATAACATCATAATCAGTACCGAAATTCATCATAAATTCTAAAATATTACTTGGAGACATTTCAATATCAACATCTCTCCAATAAACCCACGAATGGTATGGTTTTAAAGCAGTTGATAATAACCAATTTCTTGCTCGGCCCATTAGTTTTCTTCTAATACCTTGTATTTTAACATCATGTCTATCACTAAATCCTTGACCAATGACTTGACCGAAATCCTTTTGGTAAATTTGAATACTCCTAAAAGGTTTCTCATATTCATCATGAAATGGAGGTAAGTATGAATTTTTAACTTGTTCGATATAGTTTTCAGGCATATACTTAAGATATAAATCACTTGATCCAACAACTCCCTTACCCTTAGATTGTTTTTCCTTAGATTCTAATAATGGTACCAAGTTACCTTCTTGCATTGCAACAGTATATTCATATAATGCTTCTAATGTATGATCATTTTCCGAACAATCACTAACTAAAAATGCAATATCAATTAAATTATGATTATATGTAATATTCATCATATTACGGAACATCAATGGTAATACTTTTTCAGCATTCCTTAAAGGTACTAAAAGAAGAACAATTTCTTCATTTGATTTACCTTCCACTGTACCTTGATAATCAATTAAATCATAAAATTCGACATTCGGTATCAATTCATTTTTTTCTTGATTTGGGGGTTTAGCTAATGCACTATTTGCATCATTTTCCAAATCTGTTAAACTTTTAGAAGCGTCATTATCATCATCAAGGAGAATAATATTTTCAGGCTCTTGAGCATTTATTTCCTTTTCTAGTATTTTAGGTATATCCCCACTCACTACTTTCCCACCATCACTTGTGTTCATAATATATAAGATAAATCCAATTATTAAGAGAGTCATTACACCCATTTTCATAATCATTGATTTGTCCTCTCTTGTTTTTCGTTTGGGACTGAAACGTTCAGTTGTGTTCATAGTCATTGGAAGATCAGATGTCTTCTTACGTCTCCATGTATCTCGCATCATGTTGAGTCGGTGACGGGTATTATTAATATTAAGTGCTAAAACTACTTGGGTTTGTTTGATTGGTCGTTGTTGATACCTCTATATATATATCATGATGCATTAAAAAACGAAAATAGTCGTTTTGTTCTTTCCCATGAAAATTCTCAAAAAAAACGAAAACAAAGACGGAAACCAAAAAAAACAAAAAAAAAAAAAAAGACAAAAACAAAAACAAAACCAAAACCAAAAACAAATATATATCTCTTTAGCTTTTTACTTTATCTACACTAGACATTATATATATATAAGCTATTATTAGACGAGCTTTTCTACTAGTCCATGATGTTCAGGACAAAACCATTCATTACGTAATGTATTCCAAACATCATTAGCTAGAAATTGTGCTCTTTTTTCATTTCCTGCTTTAGCTTCGATATAAACTTTTAATTTAGGTTCAGTACCTGAACCTCTTGCAGTAAATCGAATAAATTCACCATCATGACCGGTCTCTAATTTACATGTAATCATTTGAGACTTCGGATCAACATACAGTTCAGGCTTCTTATCAGCTGTATCTGATTGGAAACCGAGTGTTAAATCCCTCCAATATGTTACTTCATAAGTACCTAAATTTGAGGGATAATTCAATGTAGGATCCCAATTTTTCCTTCTGATTATAGTGTTGAAAATATGATTCATAAGTTCAGCATTTGGCGTGATATAATAACCATTACATTGCTTAAAATATCCATATTTCTCATACATTTGTTCTAACCTTTGCACAGGATTTAAACCATCATTTAGTAATTTATTAAATAATTGTAAAAATACAATTAATGCAGATATACCATCCTTATCATAAACTGTTGAGAACATGAATCCAATTGCCTCTTCATATGCAAAAGGTACAATATAACCTTCTGAAGTTAAATCAATTGCCTTGTTACCAATCCATTTGAACCCTGTTAAGGTATCTTTAAAATTAAAACCTTCAATAAGTGCCATTGATTCAATCATTTGTGAAGAAACTGTTGAATTGAGAATGTAAATTTTAGACAAGTCATAACCATTAGACTTGTATTGACCAATGACAAAGTCTGTAAATAATACACCCAATTCATTACCTGATAATTGGACCCATTGATTAAGTGAATTTTTGAAGGCTGCTGTAAAACGATCAGCGTCAGGATCGTTAGCAACAATTAATGAAATACCTTGATCTTTATTCGCAGATTGAATAGCTAAATTTAAAGCACCTTTTTCTTCAGGATTTGGGAAGGCAACAGTTGGAAAATTTGGATCTGGACTGATTTGCTCACTGACAAAATTGAAATTATGGGCATGGTTAGGTGTGAAGCTCTTAGTAACTTCATTGACGAATTTAAATCCAACTCCGTGCATTGCCGTATACATATATTTAAAATCACTATTCAGATCAAGTGGTTTTAAGGATTTTTGAAGATGATCATAATATGATTCAACAATTTCGTCATAACAATAGATCAATTTTTGATCAGTAGCAGATGCAGAATTTTGCAAATATGTGTGAATTTCCCATTCTTTATCAATAACCGGATACAAATTTTCCAAAATTGACTTTTGAATATTAGCATCAATAGGAGGTATGATTTGACAACCATTTGACCAATAAACTTTATAACCATTATCATCCTTTGGATTATGAGAAGCGGTTATCATTACACCACATTTCAAGTTTAATTTATTGATTGCAAATGGAACCATCGGAGTAGCACAATTCCCATCGCCTATATAATAGACTTTGAAGCCTTTTTTTAAAAAGGCAAATACAGTTAATTCTGCAAATCTTTGGGAGTTAAATCGATGATCATGTCCAACAACAACGGTGGGATTATTCGGGTATACTGATTTCACATAAGCTGCTAAACCTTGAGAGGCTTGCAATATGGTCACATCATTGATACGATTGTAGCCCGCTTCCATACGTGCACGTAAACCAGCAGTGCCGAATACGATTCTTTTATTTAATAATTCGTTTAGCGTCTTGTAGGCAGCTATATCATGATTATTGTTGATGAAAAGATGGTGCAATTCCTCAATTTGCGATTTTGTAGTTGGATTAACGTCCAAATCCAACCACTCTTCAGTGACTTTCTGGATCTGTGTAACCTGTGCGTCTGTCAGTGTCATTTAGCCAAGTAAAGAATTGTGTTTTCCGGCAGCTGGTATAGTTGACCTTTCTCATCGCACAACAACCTATATATAGTCCGACAAGTTTTTTCCTCGCATCCGTGCACCACAATATTGCTTAATTGGGTATCCTAATAACTTGCAGAGTGTACAAAACAGGAAAAGAAGAAAAGCAAAAAAAGATAAAATGCACACCATTTCATGTTTCAGAGATGAAACAAGTTTGTGGCTCTGCATAGAGAATTCATGAAATGGATGTTACTAAAACGATGCCAATGGAGGGGAAGAAACGAGGACGAGGCCGTCCACCTTTGAAGAAGAACAACGAGTTAAGCACAATCATAGGGGAATCCACTTTGCCTCTACAGATCAATTCACCGACAAAGCTGTCGGCGTTCAAACTGAGTGAAGAAACTGCAAAAAAAGGGTTTGTCTCTACGCCGACAATGAAGCTAAGTCCATCCAAGAACAAGGTGAGTAAAGGGATACTCACGAATTTGTCATCTTCACCCACTGAACAAAACAATAGCACGAGTAGATTCATTGCAGATATAATATCATCATCACCGGTGAGCAGTGTTGGCGGAGGTGTAATGACAAGTGAACCAAGCTATGAACCATCATCGTCGCCGTTCAATACCTCACCAGTACCCTCGGAAGGGAAGCATATGATTAGGTTGCAGTCGTCACCATACGATGAGCAGTTTATCAAGTACATTAATTCGTCACCCATAGAGTTAAACACATCACCGACGATGGTGAAACACAGCAAAAGCCGTACGAAAACAATAGAAAAGAAGGGCCGTGGCATACGCCGACACAAGATCAACTTGTTGAATTATCGATTCAACTATCAGTACAAGCTAACATTGAATGTGGATGAGTACGGCAAGGCCAATATATTTGCTAGACTGATCCAACACGACGACTACGAACCGGTCTACGAGCAGGCCTACGAGCGGGCCTACGAGCCAGCCGGCGACGCGTCGATGGTTCCGCCGTTTGCGGAGGAGCTGGTTGTGGGCAGCCGCTATGAACAGCACCTTGAGCGGCTGCAGCGCCAACGCCAGGAGCTGGTGCAGAGGTGCATGAAACACGACGTGTTTCTCACCACGAGCCAGTTCTGCCCAGCGGGCGCTGCCCCAGCTGCCGTGGGCGCTGGGCCCGCCGCCGTGGGCGAGCCGCTGCGCACGGTGAACATCAACCACGTCGTGAACCGGAATAACGGCCTCTCTGCCGGCGTGGCCACCCGTGGGGACGACGCGGCGGCGGGCGTCGGGCTGGGCCCGCTTTTGCCCCAGACGTTGCGGGCACCCAGCAGCAACGATGCGCGCGCCGCGTTGTGGGCGGTGGTGGGCGAGTAGCAAACGAGTGGAGAGGCGGGACATGATCTTTCGGAGAAGCATATAAAGAGCAAGCTTTCCCGGTCCTTGCAGAGAAGGAGATGCAACATCAGTCCCCACCATACACATACTCACCTACCAGGACCATGGAACCACAGTACTTGAATCTTGCACACCAGTTCTTGGACTCCAACTTCCTGGAATCCACTGCCCGCAACAGCTTCAACACTTTGCCGATCATCAGCACCAACCCCTATTTTGACTCCTTCAACTGCTATGAACCACCTGTTGCAGTGGACTACTTTTCTCACAGACTAACATCCAAACAGTATCACAGCTGTTGGAAAAACATTAATAACAACCAGTTCATGAAACCGTATGAGCTATCCAATGTCGATAGTATTGCCAGATTGACTACGGTGCAGCAGACCGATGATTTGATGATGTTTTTACCAACCACATCCCAGCCAAGATTAGAGAATGCATGCTGGAGAGCATGGTACAAGAACATGAAAAACTTAGCAGAGTTGAATCCAACTGAAATCAATTGGTTCAAGGAAAACGATGTTACTGTATTGTATGGTCCGTTGATCAAAGAAAAAGAAGAAGAAAAAGAAGAGAATGTGCAGGACGTGCAGGACGTGCAGGACGTGGAAGAAGATATACTTGAAGAATCGCTCTCACCTACGGTGGATGATTTATTTGATCATGAAGGAGACTTGAAAATGGGGGAGGGCTGGACTTCAGATACGTCTTCCCCTTCAACATTCACAGATACAGACAGCTTACTTTCACAAAGACGATACAGTGTGGAAGCTGCCGTGCCCGCCCCACTAGATTTGAAACTGCCACCCGGGGACGAAACTCAAACGTTGAAGTTGAAGAGTATTTTGAAAAAGCGGAATAAGATCAATGTTGTTGATAACAGATGCAAAACCAAGAAGAAAATAAGCTTTAACCATGAACTTAACACAGTCAGAATAATCATCTAACAACAAGGACCTTTTTCAATTTAACTTTATTAACTCTATTAACTTTATTAACTTTACTATTTATTTTATATACCTTGCTTGATTCCCATACCTGCCTCTTTTGCTTTTATAATCTTTCTTTACTGCAACTAATACGAACATCCATCTTTTCGAAAAACCAGTCCACCTATCCCGTTTCCTAGGCCCGCCCACGCTTCTCCATGTTGATTCGCTGCAGCAAAACATGAAAACTGCGCCATAATAGAAAAAAAAAGCATTTTCTTTTCGTATTTTCTTCTTTAAGGGTGCAATTGTTCTTATGTAAAGTAAACCGAATACACACAATCGAAATGCTGGAAGAAAAAAAAAAAAAAGGGAGAATTATAAAAGCAGATTATATCGTATCGTATATGTGTAAATTAGCATATTCCACAAAGAAATATTTATGAGTTGATCCGAGCGTAAATCAATCTATTATGTGGCAGGTCCATTACCTTCCTCAATCTTATACTCAACAACACCACGAAGAACTTTTATGTAACCGTAAACTTCATGATAAATTTCGTCATTTGAAATTAAATGGACGTTGTTTTTTGACCTGTTTCTATGCTCATTACCAGGTTCAGGCCATTTACAATTCAAATTCAATCTTTCACATTCTAAACACTTAGGCTTACTTTCACAACACCTCTTTTTACGTTGTCTGCATGTTAAACAACCCGTTCTTGAACGTTTTGATTTAAAATTTGATTTTTTTTGATAGCCTGTATCTATATCTGATTCTTCCTCACTTGTAAGCTTTTGCTGATTCTTAGTATCACTATATTTGATTAGTGTATTATTTAATAATCCTTCACTTGCTTCTTGTTTTGTTAAATAAATATAATTTTTCGTATTTTGATCGTAATAAAGACTAGTAATAGTTGCATCATCTTCAGTACCAGTACCTGTACTAGTACGAGGACCAACACTATCTGTAAGTTCTCTATTTATAGTGTAATTCTGATAATATGATGTAGTGTCATTCTTGAGTATTATTGGACTTGACCTGTTTGGTGTTTGTTGGCCTAAATTCAATGGATAAATTACGCTACATCTTGGAGTTTCATATGGAATCTCGTTGTTGGTATTGGTATTGATATTGGTATTGATATTGGTATTGGTATTGGTATTATTGGCGTTTATATTAATATTGTTGTTCTTATTATGAATAGTGTTGTTAATACTATTATTTACACTATGATTAACATTGTTATCAATAATATTATTGTTTATTCGATGAGAGGACGTAAGTATTGGAGTAGAAGGTTTCGGAATCATCGTCGGATATTGTAATTGTAATGGTATATAAGACGGATATTGATAATGGTCTTGGTTAGATAACATTTGATTATTAGTAATTGGGAGATTTGCTGAATTTTCAGAATTGGAGGAACGAGAGGAATGTTGACTATAGATTAAAACCATTATAAACGAGAGAGTAAAAAGGGGAAGGTATCTTTAGATGTGGATAAATTATTAGGAAGAAAATATAGATGAAATCGTAAACTCCTTAGAGATGGTGAGAATAATCTTTCATCCTACGAGGAAATGGCTCAGTATTTATAAGTGGACCATAGGTGCATGCAATAATAAAACGGAACGAACAATCCAAGAGACTAACTTAGTTGTACCTCAAATGGAAAAGGGCAGATTCCATTTTTTATTTTTCAAAACGTACATGTGATGGGTGTAAAATCTTGGAAAAGATCCGATTTATACAATATTAATTAAAAGAAAAGTGAGGAAACGTCAATATGTCTTGCCTGGGTCAGGTACATGTAAATGGGCTTTCAATGAAAACGGAATATGGATTACATAGGACTTGGTCCGATAGGTGTTTGGAATTATCTATAATTCTATGTTGCCACTCACAAACTATGATTGTATACCTTGTTCAGATACAATATTTAATGCCCATCATTGAAAAGAGTGACGAAATAAAGTATGAATATTAAGGTGGAATTGTAGATATATCTTTACCTATAGGTATGTATTGTATCAATTTACAGTTTGTTCTGGCTCATTTCAATTTTCATGCACTCTATGAAATTTATGCAATCGTGCATTCTGTGCCGGACCCAGCGAGATTTGTTTATGCACGGAACGGACCACATCCACTTGTAGAATTTGATGTATGGGTGTATGGATGTATGAATGTATGGATGTATGGATGTACGGGTGCATGGGTGTATGTAGGGATCTATGTGTGTGTTGCTGTATATGTATAAGACATGCCTGGTTGTATTGTTGTTTCATCCCATAGTGGGTGATATATATTCTACTAGCTTGGATTTGATTATGGCTATCACTTACCCCCAGGCCCATCCATCCACCCACCGCACAACGGGTTAACCCTTCACACGAACAGGGCTGTCCATGCATGGCCAATACGAAAGATCAGATGAGAAAAGGCTACATTTGCATCCGCAGCTGCAGCGAGCAGGACAGGCATGTCCGACTTGCAGGCAGAGATCGCAGTGATGGCTTGGACGGGTGCTTACATAAAAATAAACTTTCAGCTGGTAACTGATGATTTGGCCATCGCCCTGTAAAGCCAAACAGGCCTCTCTGGGAAGGTTTTTCTTTGAAGTTTAAATAAAGTATCTTTCGGTGAGCGTGTGCCCTGCCACGCCGCGCCGAACCGCGGGTGCACCGGCGATGGTGTGACGGGACGACCGGCCCCGTGCGCCCACTGGGTCTGCTTCCGCCCAGGTCTAGTTCTGTCCGTGGCCGGCTACATGCTGGCTTGCATGTGTTCGTAAACGCCCAGACGCAGTCCGTGGTTCCACAGACGAAATGGGCGCCAGTACCAATACAGCGGCCCCTACTATAGTACGCCCCGTCTACGTATTTTGCTCCCCCCACCCCACGCATACACACACATCGTTATTGTGCATGCAAGGAATCCGAACCTCCTCCCCCGCTATACCTAAACGATACGTCGATGTGCGTGCATGTACGTGCACAAATGTTGGAACACTTTTCGAGATTTTCTCCAAGACCAATCCGCCAATAACGAACCATGAAGTGAAGTGTCTCGATGTGACAGAAAGTGTAGTAACTACAAATGGTCACCACCCACCACCAATCATTTTCCACACACGGCACTGCGTTGGCAAAAAAAAACACATACACATCCCGAACTTGTGCTTATCACCGCCGATAGCCTATCCAGCAGGTAGTATTCTTGTATAATACGGATCATCCACACGCAACAGCTACAACAATATGAACAATTCTCCTACAATATGACGATCACCCGCCCAACTGCAACTTGGACTTTGTTTGGCAAGAGGTACTATGTAATTCAAGGCACATTACGCATTCGTACGTTGTTCGGTACGTTGTTTGTCTGTGCAACCCGTTCTTCCATACTGCCGGAAAAAAACGGCCGTCTGCGGCAAACAGAAAAACAGAAAACGTGTTTGTTTGCGCCAGTGTCTCGGAAAATCCTCCCCAGGACACCAGGAAACATCGGGGGTTTGTCTGCTAATGCCTCGCTGCTGCTGTTTCCGCTGGCACAACATCCCGTGGGTGCCCACGGGTGATTATAACGTGTCTGGTTTGGTGGACCTTGAAGGTGCCAATTATATTGCCGCTTTCCACAAGACAAAATGGAAACAAAGAACCAACAACTGAAAATTTACAGATGGTATCAATGATAATTTCTAATCTACCACCACAAATATATAACTCCAGGACTATACCAAAACCTCTTGTCTACACTTGTCAAGTTTACGTGTTTTTTTTGTTTGTTTGTTTGTTTGTTTGTTTGTTTGTTTACCTTTATAATCTCATCTCGCCCTTTTAGTTCCTCTCCCATTTTCTGATGTACCACTGCAAAAAATCGTAAGTTACCATATCTATATATCTATGCAAAGTGTGCAAATTATGAGAAAATAAAAAACGTATGTGATATTAGTGTTCAAATAGGTGTTATTATTATCAAAATTTCACACTTTTTATCTCAATTTACGTTTTATGCAATTTCTTTTGCATGCGCGTACCTTACCTGATGATTTCTGTTTTTTCCTTCTTAATCGAGTATCATACCTAAAATAACTATAGATGTCGTGCTGCCGAATGTCCTAATTGCTCTTTTTTTAATCTGTTCACTCTCAATTTCGAACGATTTCCTTAGTAAGCTGGCTTTCCTACTTGTTTTATCGCGGCAATAATGTTTGCTCTCTAGTATTTTGGAATTCTTGTACAATAATTCTAAAATTTCTTTTTTTTTTTTTCAGAAAAGAACATAAACACATTATAAAATATTACAAAGAGTAATTGAAATTAAAACATAAAATAAAAAGTAAGTAAAAGAAAGTAAAACAACAATAGTATTAAAGTAAAATAGAGCTTATATATCTAAGCTTCGTCAACATTCTCTCTATGAACAACATCAACCTTGTATAACTCACTAACATCTTCTAAAGCATGTGGAGTCCATTTAGAACTAGTGAATGCATTGGTTTCTGCCAACATAATATCAATTTCTTCTAATGTTAAACCTTTGGTTTCTGGAACAAGGAATATTGCATAAAGGAGACAACATCCACATAATGAACCCCAAATAAAGAAAACCTTAGCACCTAAATTAGCTTTATCTTCACCAACCATATATGGTGTAATAACGGCAATAATACAATTCCACATCCAATTAGATGCAGTACTTAATGCAACACCTCTGGATCTAATTGGTAATGGGAAAATCTCCCCAATTAAAACCCAAGCACCTGGCCCCCATGTTGATGCAAAGAAGAAAATATAAATACAAATAAATGAAATCATTGCTGAGACTGTCTTATTATTATCACCATCAACTGTACCTGCAATTGCAACAATAAATTCACAAATACACATACCAGCAGCTCCATAAATTAACAATGCTCTTCTACCAAATTTTTCAACTGTATAAAATGATAATGGTGTTGAACAAACATTAACCAATGTGGTAATAATTGAAATCAAAAATTCATTCTTAATCGTACCCAATGTTTGGAAGAATGTAGTACCGAAATAGAAAATAAAATTAATACCTGTCCATTGTTGCATCATTTGTAATGATGTACCTAATATAGTTCTTCTTAAATTAGATGATTGATTTCTTAAACCTCCAGTAAAACATGATCCCCATGATTGTAAATATGTCTGTGTTGGAATTAATGCAGATTCTCTTTCATTATTTTCAATAATTTCAGCTAATTCTTCTTGAATGTACAATGATTCAACAGGTTGTTGTCTTAAAATAGCCAAAACTTGTGCTGCTTTATCGAGTTGATTCTTTTTAACAAAAAATCTTGGAGTTTCTGGCAAACAGAGTAAACCACCGCCTAAAACAAGTGCCCAAATCATTTGTAATGCAATTGGAATTCTATAAGATCCTGAATTATCCATGTTTTTAGTACCGTAATCAATACAAGATGCAATTAAAAGCCCAACAGTGACACAAAATTGATATAATGCAACAGTTGTACCTCTAACCTTTTTAGGTGCAACTTCAGACATATAAAGGATAATAGTTGATGAAACACCACCAACACCTAAACCTGCAATAACTCTACCAACGGCCAATAAAGCAACAGTAGTTGAAGCAGTTTGTAAAGCAGCACCAATAATGAAAACAGCACATGCAATTAAAATTGTTGTCTTTCTACCAAAGAAATCTGCTAAATCACCAGAGAAAAGAGCACCAAAGAAAGTACCGGCGGATAAAATAGATGTGATAAGAGATTTTTGCCATGAGTCCAATGAAAAATTAGGATCCAATGGTGACTTACCAGTAAATTCCTGAATGAAGAAATTCATACCCATAACACCAGAAATGTAACCTGAATCATAACCAAAGAAAAGACCACCAACAGAGGTGAATCCACAAATGACCCATGTTCTCCAAGTTAATGGTGCTTCTTCTCTTTCATGATATTCGACAACTGGCGAAGAATCGTATTTTTCCATGCTATTATCTTCAACAAATGATCTGCTCTCAGACATATTAGCTTGTTTTGTTTATTTGTTTGTTTTGTATACAGAAAGAAAAAAAAGGGAAGGAAAGGAAAGAAATGCTACAAGTTGGCGGGGGAAACCTGGCCCCTTTTATAACATTTTGGGGACTACGTTTACACCATGTTTTAACAATGAAGTTTCTGTTGTTTCCCCATACTGGCATTTCTCTAATTTCTCCAAGTTCTCTAATTTCGCCAATTACTCCAATTGCTCCTGTTTCTCCACTTTGATAAAACAGAAAATCCGCGTTCGGCGCTTTCTCCGCGTGCGCTTTCCTCGTATATGATTGGCTTCCCCACCTGGGACCCTTCTGGGGCTGTGCATGCGCTCAGGCATTTCTGTTTTTCCATTGCTGGGGATGACCTTTGTTGATCTTCCGTTTCCCCACAGCGTGTGGACGGGCGGACGGACCACCTGACATCACACCGGACACCGCCTATACCGGGAGGACGTTTCTCCTGTTTTTTCTGTTTCTCCCGTTTTTTCTGTTTCTCCTGTTTCTCCTGTTTCTCCCGCTTTTCTCGTTTCTACCTTGTGTTTTCGCTTTAATCCGTTTTTCCGAGTCTCGCAATAACATAAACATGGATGATATGACAATCATACTCACTTACATAATTGTGCACTTTTGATCACCATAAGTTTCAACCAATATTTCCTTATCATTCTCATTCTCCTTTTCCTTAACCTCCTTCGGAAAGTACAGTTTCAAATAGTTCATTTGTGCGACATCTAAATCATCAACTGTCAAGGCTAACAAACAGTTTTCTCGACATAATGGACATTTATCTTCGTTTTTACGTCGTAGTTTCACTAAACATCGGATACAGAACAAATGTCCACATTTTAATCGGATCGGTTTAAATGCAATCGAACAGCAAATGGGGCATAAATAATCATCGATTTGTGGAACAATCGATAAAAGCTTGGATGAAATAATGTAACATATATCGTACGCTATGGATGTATTCAATAAATTGATCTTTGTCGTATTGTCAATGATTAGCTTGGGAAATAAATCTTTACTATGTAACTGTGTTTGTTTATCAAACTTCTTCAAAATTTTCTTCACTGCTAAGTTGTTGAAACTTTGGAAATTGGAAATCTTCAATATCTTGAAATTCAAATTCTTGAAAGCATTTAATGCAATAATTGATTCTTTATTATGAAATTTACCTTCAACTTTCGAACTTTGGATCTTATTTAAAAATTGAAAAAACTTCTCCTTACTTGTATTAATATCCATTTCACCAGCAGTTCTTTCAATAGTACTGAAAAAGATCTCACTTTCAATATAATACTGAAAAACTTCTCTCCACAAGTACAAGTCTGTACGTTTCATATTAGGAACCGTCAAATTGGAGATATCATTGGCAATTATCTGAACATTCTTACTAATTTCATTCTCCTTTTCGATTTGAAATTTATTTAATTCTTCAATTTCATTATACAAAATTTGAAAAAATCGAGTGTCTTCTAATAACGAAATTTTTAATTCATAAAATGGTTCGGAATCAAATGGATTTATCGCAGTAAGTATACTTTGATTATCAAAACTGAAATCGTCCAATTGTGTACTGTAGGTACGTGTTGGCTCATGTTTTGATTTGATACTACCATTCGACGGACTAGTTGATTGCAACGATCCATTGACGGATTCAATAATCGACTGGATTCCAGATCCATTAGACTCTTCACTATGAATAGATTGAATTTCCATACTTTTCAAACTATGCTCATCATTAACACTATTACCGTTTTCAATAGGGTGGATCTGAAAAGTATACCCTAATTCAACCAATTTACCAACAATCAGTCCTTTCTTTAATGGTGAGATTTGAATACTCATAACTGGATGAATTTCGTTATCCAAGATTTCCAAACTATAATTGATTGAATCAATCGTATCTACTATTCCAATTTCTCCTAACTCATTAACAACCTTGTTTATCCTTTTCTTTAATTTCTTATACTGAATTGCCCTTGATGTCCATTCTGTTGGTAAATGTTCATCCATAAGGACTTGTTGAAACACCTTGGCAAACTTCATTTGTGCAATTAGACGTTGCGATTAATTGGATCGGAGACATATAAACATAAAAATGAATGCATGTAATTAAAACTCAAAAATGATTAAACTGAATTTTCCATTAAAATTTTCATTTTCGTTTGCATTTCTTTTTTTACTTGTCTTGTTACCACGTTTATTAAATTTTTATATACTGTGATGTTTGTTTTATTACATGAAGCCAGCACATCATATCACACCAATACTATATTAATACTATACTAACACTACACTATAACTATACTATCTAAGTAGACAACCCATTAATATACCACCAAGGGTATTAGAACACGGGTAACAAAAAAAAACAGCATTTCCTCTCTCCTATCCACAAATTACTCTGTAAGTAGTGGTACTAAAAGATCCAAAAACTTCTCAACATCTCTTAAATCTCCTGTACTTCCAAACTTATAATCAACAGAATCAAGTAGAATGGATTCTAATTTTAAAGGATGTTTTATACCCGATGATTTACTTTTGATTAATTTCATTAAATCGAGCGGTTCAACTTCATCCACGTATGCCATGTTCATCTGACGCTTTAATAAGTCGGGATAAATGACAGCTACCTTTTCTCCCACCATAGTTATCACAGCGAGTACCATCTTCATTTCGAATGATGCAATACTTAAGCTTTTACAAAATTGGTAAGTTGTATCATCTGTAGTGTATAATTGAATCGGATTCGATAACTTATCAAGTGGGAAATGTTGCAGGTCTATCAACTTTATATTCGATACAGGTTCATCCAGTGATGTGAAGGCTAATTGGGGGTTCATTTATCATTTAATAAATAACCATGAAAATGAACAATGTAATGTATGTTGTGTATTTTATTGGTCGTTGTTTCATCATTTTCACTTTTTACACGCAGTAAAAAAAAATGAGGAGGGCAAAACAACTCAACTTTTGAAGAACACCATATTCACATTTCACATTTCAGATTTCATACTTCACATTTCACACTGCTTCATTTGGCGATGTCCAACATTTATTCGATAGCCCGTGTTTATGCGGATGCCAATGAGGTAAAGCCCAAAGAGTACTGGGATTACGAATCATACACTATCCAATGGGGTGATATTTCGAATTATGAAATCATTTCTAAGATAGGTAGAGGAAAATATAGTGAAGTGTTCAATGGTGTATGTGTCACTAACAATGAACCGTGTGTTATCAAAGTTTTGAAGCCAGTTAAGTTGAAGAAAATTTACAGAGAAATTAAAATATTAAAGAATTTGAATGGTGGTCCAAATATTATCAAATTATATGATTTAATTCAAGATAGAGATAGTAAAATACCAGCATTGATTTTTGAAAGGGTTAATAATGTTGATTTCAGAATTTTATATCCAAAATTCACACTGAATGATATCAGGTTTTATTTCACACAACTATTAACAGCTTTAGATTACTCACACTCAATGGGTATAATACATAGAGATGTTAAACCTCAAAATATAATGATTGATCCAAATGCAAAAAAATTGAAGCTAATCGATTGGGGATTAGCTGAATTCTATCATAAAGGGACTGATTTCAACGTCAGAGTTGCATCAAGATATCATAAGGGTCCTGAATTATTAATTAATTTACAGCAATACGATTACTCCCTTGATTTATGGTCTGTTGGTGCCATGTTAGCTGCGATTATATTTAGAAAGGAACCTTTCTTTAAGGGTGATTCGAATCCTGACCAATTGGTCAAAATTGCAATGGTTTTAGGTACGAAGGATCTATTGGCATATGTTGACAAATACAATATCAAGTTGAGTCGTGAATATGATCACATCTTGGGTAATTATGAACGTAAACCTTGGACTTATTTCATTAATAAAGATAATAAATCCATGGCAACTGCTGAGATCATAGACTTGATTGACAACTTGCTTGTTTATGACCACCAATTAAGATTGACAGCAAAGGAAGCAATGAACCATGCATTCTTCAAACAATAATAGTGGCTATAGTGGTTTTATAGTGTTATATATAGTGATTCTAAATTTCATCTAATTCTCAACCTAGTATTCAATTTCCCATTCTCAATTTTTCGTTTGCTATCCGCACAATTTCTCCAACTTTGATGTTTCATAATTTTTTGTATTGTTCACTTTAGTGGTGTTGCTTCAAGTTAAAGGATGTCGAATGGCAAGATGAATGAGTTCACTGAGTTTTTCGGATTGAATGTAATCAATCGAACCCTACCAGAATATGAAGTTGTTGAGAACTTAAGCACAAATTTAAAATCAGAATCGTTCATTTTAATTATTAAGTACGTCAATTCCATAAAGGCTGAATATTTAAACAGAATTGAAGGATTGAAATTGGAAATATTGGAACACATTGGCAAGTTTAACGATTTTATGATATCTAACAAGAAAGAAGGCGATGTGGTTAAGAATGACACGTTATTACTGGATATTGATTTAAATAAGTCCCTCAATCAACTAGAAGATTTAATAAATTTACATTTTGAGTTTTCAAATGAGGAGATTATCAATTTAATCTCCAAATATTCTATACTAATTGAGTTTGAAAATTCAGAACTGGGTAGAATAAAGCAGGAAATTTTGGAATTGAAAATTCAAAGGAGTGAAATTGATCATGTGTATGTGAGTTTTGGATTTGATAAGTTTAAAGAACCTCCAGAAAAGTCAATTGATAAAATATGTATGTTTATGGAACTACTGGAAGAAATTTTTCATAATCTTTTGAGTACTTTGAAAGGCTCGATTCACGAAAGAATCGACTATTTTAAAACTTTAATTGATGAAAATTTAAACAACTTTCAGAACTCATGTATTATTTTAAAACAAGATATCCTAACGACATCTAAAATGACTCAACAAGAAGAGAAGCTTACTGAGTTTGATAAATTATTAAAGGACCTAAAAGATTTGAAAAAATTACACTTGTTTATTACTTATAATATTAAGAATCTAGAATCTATTTACAACTCTATTAATGATGAGGACTTTAATAAATTAAAGTACCTAAAGATAATGAATAATAATAAAAATGAATGGAACTTCATTAGAGATTTAATCAATAGATCTATTAAGAGGATAAATTTTCAATCTCATCAAATAAGGGATTTCAAGACCATTTTAAAAATATTCAGATTTTTGAACAAGAACGAAAAGGGCTTATCAACACACCAAGTTAATCTGTTAATTCATAAAATAATTAGATTTGAATATGGTATAAATTTAAATCCAGTTTTAGAGATTTTCCAAAACTTCGATACAAGCAATAAAGGATATTTAACAAAAACTGAATTTGAGAAAATATTTGAGAAGTTGTTCCCTAATAATAAAAACTACGATTTGAATGAGATTGATACGATTTTTGAGACAAATTATGAAACTATCGGGAAAATTCGTAGAGGTATGGAATTTAAACAGTTTGACACGATTATTAAATTAAGTGAATTTGAGGAATCATTTGATGATGCGACGGTGAATAAAATCTTTGAGTTGTATAAACAAGTAAACGAAAAGGAGATAAAGATCGATTTAAGATGTGATGATTTTAGACAATCTTTGTTAGCTTCATCAGAAAGTCATAATCTAGAACTAAAGGAAGTATTCCCTAATATGGACATAAAAGATTGGTTTGATGGAGATTCCAATAATATTTGTATTTTTAAGGATAATGAAGGAGAAGCGATTAAAGGTAAAGAAGACAAGGATGGTTTAGAGTTCATCAAGTTTATTAAAAAGCTAGAAAAAGTAGATATTTCTAAAATTGATGTATAGTTTGTAATTTTGTGTACTATAATACATATATACCCGAAGATGAGCATGAAAAACAAAAATAATCTCAAAATTAAATCTAAATCTCCCTTGATGGCTGAATAACACCACTAATTTCATCATTCTTCACTGCCCAATGTTTAGATTAAACTGGAGTTCGATTGAAAAGGAGTCTTTTTCGACATACGCATCTGAATTACTTGAAGAATCTTTAAATTCTAATACCAAACCTGCTATAATTTGCGATAAAATTCGAATTAAAGAGTTGAATTTTGGCACTATTGCACCAAACTTCCAAATTCTAGAAATCGGAGATTTAGGTATTGATAAATTCAGAGGGATATTTAATTTCAAATATTATGGAGATGCATCAATAACTTTAAGCACTAAGATAAGCGCCAATTTGTTAAAGAACTATTCGAATAGTATCGGGAATGGAGACGAGTTTAAGTTCATCAAGCCGAAATTTATATTGAGTGACTGTGACTTTGATATACCGTTAAATTTGAAATTGAGTAATTTTAAGTTAAGTTCAATTATAATATTGGTATTTAGTAAATCGAAAGGATTAACGTTAGTTTTCAAAAATGACCCGTTAGAGAGTATAAACGTAAATTCAACATTTGATAAAATATCACCCATTGCTAACTTTTTACAACTGAAAATTGAAAATCAAATAACTGAATTATTCAAGGAATTTTTACCAAATTTATTATATAAGTTCAGTTTGAAATATACAATCCAGTCATTTGATCAATTTCATAAAGATTTACTAATAGAGGAACAAGAGGATATTAAAAGGGTTTATTTGAAAGATTTGGATTTAGAAAATCCTTTCAAGATCACACCTGGTTCATTGATGAGATTAACAAGATTATCGAGTATACGGCAAACTTTATCATTAGGTAATGGTATAGATAAATTAACATTTGATAAGTTCAATAAAGATCTAATTAGTAAAGGCATAATTAATAATTATAATAAAAATTTGAACATAAATATGAACAACAAGAATAAGATTGAAATAAATGAAGATGAGACTATAAACAACGAAAAGATTGAATATATTAAAGAATTCCAAAATAAAGTGTTCATTAAAAATAGCAACAATGGATCTAATAATAATAGTGGTGGCGGCAATGGCAGTGAGAGTAAACCAAAGAGAAGAGTCATTCATATGAGAGGTAAAAAAAAGGAAGTTTCTAGTTCATCATTGTCAAATCCACCGCCACCACCCTATAGTAAATAGTAGCTGCATTCTTTAATATGCATTCTTTTTATACGTTCCATAAACTTTTTTGTGTATTCCATTCGTCGACGGTGAAGACCTTTTGAGTGAATGCATGAATTTGTGCAATTTCATCACTTAATGCATTATTGACCATTCGATGACGTGTTAATTTGTTCTTGTTTTTAAAGATATCACTGACTATGATGACCGCATATGCTTGTCCGCATCCACCAGACATGTCTTGGACTTCAACTTCAGTAGCTTCCAAACGGTCCTTAATTATTGCAGTGAGTGATTCTGATGTCAGCATTGTTAGATGTTAAGACAACTTTTGTTGGTGAACAGTAATAAGTAATAATATGGGTGTGGTGGAAATCATATAATAGTAGAACAAGGTAAATTGAATTTCTCTGCTCGAAAGAAGAAAAAATTGAAAAATCATCTAGCTTTTTATATTACATTGTTTGCTATTGGTTTATGGAATGGAAATTGGTGGATGGCACAATACTGCAGATTCATGCAAGAATAAAAGGTATAATGTACACCAAGATAACCTGGACACTCCTCTTGTTAAATTGAATTAGAATTTCTTTTCCACCAAGTGTTGTAGTTTTGTTGTTTTTTCCAACCTGTGTATCGTTCAAGTTTATTCCAACCTTCCGTTTCAATAGGTTTTCGATGACCAATATTGAAATGTTTAACAAATATTTGATTGCATTCTGATATACTAGTTGTGCTGTATGTATTTGTGTTGAAAATGTTTCAAAAAAAAAAACAACAAAAAAACATGTGTTTTCACTAAATATGACATTGGAATAAAATCACCATGTCACTTTTATTATCTTTTTTTCCAAAACAATTTAAATGTTCAGGTAATTTATTTTAGGAATTTCTGTTAATTTAAAGATTGTTTTAGTTATGGGTAAATGTATAAAGTCAATGTACTATAGAAAAGTAAGGGTTTAGTGCAATTTCTTTTATTGAACAAGATTCAACCCTCCAAATATAGATTATTTCCACGCAGAACACATTATTACAATTAACTGCATCTGTTATAATGAACTTCTCTTAGCTGGAATAAAACAATTATAAACTAAAAAGTTATAAAATTTTTGTCTTTCAATTAAACAGAATTATTTTACAGCATTTAGAGATCTAATAGAAAATTTTACTCTGACTGTGCTTTCTTGATCTTGTACCAACAATGTGTCTGCAGAATTAATAATATAATAACCTAAATACTCAAGGGACCCAACAAATTTGTACCTAATGTGTGGTTTGATCAGAACAAACCGCTATTTAGTGGTAACACTACATAAGAAGTTACTATTAAAGAACATGTTTATTTTTTTTCTTTTTTTTGTCTCTAATAGCAAATGTGATAGTGCAAGATAATGAAGGCAAATACTTGTTTATTACATATAATATATTTATAAAGTGCATCAACTAATCTAAACGCTCTCTGTTCTCTTGCTACAGCTCGCTAGATTCTACTCGTCGTTGGTTCAGTATCAAAGCAGCTTGTCTTTCACCTCACACAGTCTACAAAAGCACATATTGTGTTTACTCCCCTTTCTCCACAGCTTTTCTTGGGTACCCACTTTTCCTTGGATACCCTGTTCCAGTAGTTCGCCACCAAGTCCAGCCAATCACAATCCATCAACCATCTGTTCTATCGGCCAAACAAGGTAGTTTTTATGCCTTGTTTTTCCATTTATTGCCTATTTAGGTTTAGTTCCCTTTTACAAAATCCAGTTCCCTTTTATGAGATTGAATTATAAAAAAGAGCGTTTTGCACTTATTCTTCTTTTTTTTCCCTGATAAGTTTTCTTTTTCGGCCAAAACATAGAAGTGACAAACATCATAATATGTCACAAACTCACCAGTATTTTCAAGAAATTGTAGAAGTACCTGAAGGTTTTTTTGCAAATGTTCCTATTGGAATCGAGATCCCAGAAATCAAAACCGTGGAAAATCTGATTAAGCTCAGTGATGATTTACGCAAGAGAGAGATGGAAATCAAAACCATGTACAATATCTGTCAACAATCTTTGACTGGTAAAATTTCGGAAGTCAACACAGTGTCTGATTTGCTCAGAAGAATATTAGAAAAATTGGGCAATATTGAAAAAGATATGCGGACATTAAGTATACAAGTTGGTAGCTTAGACTCCAAAGTTGGTAGTTTAGACACCAAAGTTGGTAATTTAGACACCAAAGTTGGTAGTTTAGACACCAAAGTTAGCAGAATTGAAACTGATATGGTGGAAGTAAGAAGAACTTCCTTTTACAGTGCTATTAATGAAAACAAGCGTAGAAAAGAATACATGTTACCGCAAATTAGAGTGCCATCAATCAACCAGCCAGAAAATGGAAATGAATTACCAATGATTGAATCTGTTCAACAGATCAACAGGTTAACAATTTCTCAATTAAGAGCCTATTTGAACGCTTATGATGTTCAAAATGTCCACTTGGTTACGGCAAAAGAACTCAAAGAGTTGTTGAGAAACACTCTTGGCTTCGTTGAGTTCAACTACGAAATGATTTAATTCCATAATTGAACTCGGTGAGTCTGTCTTGCGACGTTTTCGTTTTTTAGCAGTTAGAGATTTTTTTGTAACTAACTTGTACTTTGCTACGTATTTGATTTTGGTTTAGTTTAATTTTGCAGTTTAGATAATTTTATAGGCATTTAAGCTTTATGTGCTTGTAATAGCTTGTTAAGCCATGTATAAAAGGCAAAAGACTTGTTGACTATAGAAAAAACAATCAACAAGTTTGCCGCAGCTTCATCTCAAATGGAAGTGATAAAAATGCACGAGGTTTACAACTTTTGAATATAGGCGTTTTTGATGGCTTGGAAAACACCCAACATCGGACTTGCAGCAAGCAATCAATTCTGTGTCGTGTGTTGCCAAAATGTTGCACAGCTGTACCGCTGTTAGAGCCATGAAGATCAAACACCTTCCCAGATGATGTAGGTGATTCAGCAATGTTCTTACGTAATTGCAAATCGCACGGCCGGGTTTTTTGCACGACAGAAAGTTTTGTCTTAACCATCCTTCACTAAGAGTGGCTGTTTCTTATTCTTGTCCATCTTGTTCTTCATCTTCATCTTCAGTTCCGTCTTTGTAAGCAGACCATACGATGCCACCAGCACCAACAACTCTCTCTACTATCACCACAACGCTTGAAAACCTCTATCCGCTTTCATATGCTGAACGTTCATGGGACAATGTTGGCCTCCTATTAGACACTGCATCTACAACCAGTCCAAGTACACTTCTCCTTACTGTTGATCTCACCGTTAGCGTCGCCAAAGAAGCAGCGTCTCTTAAATCACCAATGATTCTTGCATATCATCCGTTTCTTTTCCGCAAGTTTAATCGTATCGAGCCAGTTTCCAATCCACAACACCGTTCTTTACTTTCTTTGATAAAACACGACATTCCAGTGTACTCCCCCCACACAGCAGTCGATGCATCTCCAACTGGTGTCAATGTTTGGCTTGCTAGTTTGTTACTTCCCAATGTAATACCACCTCCAATTGATCCTTCTCCTGCCAATCCAGATTACGGTATGGGTAGAATTTTAACATTACCAGAAAGAACACCACTCTCTAAGCTTATTCCATTACTGAAGAAAGGTCTTGATTTATCACACTTACAAGTTGCATCAAATGAAGAGGATCCATTGATTTCAACGGTTGCAATTTGTGCAGGAAGTGGGTCTTCAGTGTTTACCAAGCTCAGTACAAAGGCCGACTTGTACTTGACTGGCGAATTATCACATCATGAACTACTATCGTTTGTGGAGAGTGGATCAACCGTTGTTCTTACGGGCCATTGTAACTCGGAAAGAGGCTTTTTAAAGCTTCTTAAGATACAGCTCGAAGAAGAACTACCAGGAATGGCCGTTGTCATCTCAAAAGCAGACAAATCACCCTTCACAACCGTATAAAGCAGTGTATGAAGCAGTGTAAAAAACAGTGTAAAAAGCAGTAAATGAAATTTCAGCGTTTCTATTTTCTATTTTTTGTTTTACTTTTTCTCGCAGACAGTTTCACTTATCTATACTTATCGTAACAACATTATTGTCATCATCATCGCCATCATAATCCAGCCAACACAATGGACAGACAACCACCGCCTCCCATAGAAGGCAAAAAAACAAACAAGTTTCTTAAGTTTACCAAGAAAGCGTCCAAGTTAGCAGGCGATATTGCCTTCGGTAGTGCTTACAACGAAGTTCAGCATGTACATCATCCATATATACCTCAATACAATCCAAAGTCGAAATATCCTGGTCCTTCAGCAAGACCCCCTAGTTTGTCCAACCTCATAAATACAACTAAAGTACGCTGCATGAACTCGTATTTGGAGTACTTGAAATTCTTTCTGAATTACATGGACGAATCTGAAACAAATGATATCTTCGATCATTCAATAACCAGAAACTCACTCTGGAGTCAATGGATTTCTAAAAATCTACAAGCTATTTTACAGATAATCGAAACTGAATCCAGAAGTAATTCGATATATGATTTAGCGTCATTAGCTTCATCCACATCTTCGGTATCGTCTAATCTGCCTTCAATTGATGATATCAATAAAGAGCTTTTTCAAGATCAGAGGATCGTGCTTTTATTATTATGGAATAATCAAATTTTGAATAAATTATCCAACGAATTTAACATTCTCACTGAATTATTGAGAAAACAGCCTACAGATTCTGAAATATGTATCATAACTTCTAATAAATTGAAATCATACAACTATGTCAATTCATCACCTTTATCAAGATTGTTTAAATTTCATACATTGCCCTCACAGTTGGAACTAATAGATGGGTGGCAACTGAGGCATGATTTCCCAAATTTCAAAACAAACCTAATAAATTTAACGGATAAATTTCAAGTCATCTTGGATATCAAAAATACAGGCCATTTGCCAATCGATTTGATCAAATTGTATCCACATTTCAATGATTTCAAATTCTTGGATCCTGAATTCATAAACTCCAAGTTCGATTCAAAGGAAAAAAAATTCATCTACAATTATTCGTCTTTTACTGCCCCTTCCATTCTCCAATTACCATTTCGTTCAAGCTCCCAAAACTTAATATATTGTCCAGATTTCACAAGATTAATAAATAATGAAGATAATTTAATAAATGGAATAAAGGAATTCCATCGAGTGTTGCAAGTAAATGGTGCACTTTTCCTTATATGTTTTGATATTGACAATTCAAAATCAGATGTTGCCCATGATTGTACATTACCTGAGTATATTCAAATATATATTAATTATAAAATATCAAAGTTTTCAAAATTACCAATGTTATCAAAATCTTTGCTGCAATACTTAACCTCAAATAAAAGTGGATTTGAAAATGTTCAAATTGTTAAGTTAGGCATACCAATTATAGACTATAGGAACAATAAAAGAAAGGGCAATATCAACGAAAGTGACAATAATAATAACATTGGAGACACCACCAACAGCTATCAAAACCATACAAACAATGGACATCATGATAGTCAGATTGAATTACCACATATAACCGATAGTCCTATCTCATCGATCTATGCGATGTTTTCATCATATGTAGAATATTTACGCATACAGCAAATTTTCAATTTGCAATTAATAACAAACACATCAAGTACGTCTAATTTAAGTGGCGAAATGTTGTCTGTTTTGAAACTATGGATAAATTGGAAATTAAATGGCATGAAAAGTGATCTTGTTAGATCTGAAATCATTGATAGATTGCATAATAATGTTAACGACGATGGTTACGACGCTGAATTAAATATTAAGTTATTGATTTCCAAAACCAATTCCAATAATAGCATGCTAGGTGGTGGGTTTACTTTAAGGGAGTATTTCAACAAATCTTATATTAATATTGATGATTTTTATGATAATTCGAATAATTGTCATTTTGATGATGGGCTAATTGTCGGACTTGATTCATTAACTTTAATCACAGCAATCAAGAAGGACGATATGGTAGAAGCAGATTAAACGAAAGTAAATTAAAAGTAAGTTAAAAGAAAGCGTATGTATTATACAGGTATAATATTAGGTATATAGGAATAGGTTTATTATTTGTTTGTTTAAAAATTAATTCTTCTTTGTTGGTGGCAGTTTTAGGAACTCCGTTAAACTCATATCATTATCATTAATTGAGCTATTATCTCTCGGTTTATTTGTATATGTTTTCATAGGTTTTGAAGAATTCAGAAAATCCTTCAGATCAAAAGTCTTATCATCATCATCTTCATCATCATCCTCATCATCATCATAAATATCATCTTCATCTTCATCATCATCCTCATCATCATCATAAACATCCTCTTCTCTTCCATTCTCATCTTCCTCATCATGTCCCAATGCTGTCATTGTATAAACAACTATACTATCTGAATCATAATTAAAATTATCAGTACTAGTATTATTATCGTTTAGGATTTGCTCTTTTAATCTATAATTAGAGTAACCAGGTAAAAATGAAATATAGTATCGCCATCCAAAATTGGCATAATTACTTTTGTTCGAATGAATAGCTTCATCAAAGTCATCAAAGTCATTCAATAACCATGGCTTCTCTCGGATTAAGAAAACCATTGTATCAATAAAGCAATTTAGTGGCTGACTTATTGCACTAGGCACAGTCGTCCACATAGTTTCATAACCACGTGCAATTATTTGATAATGATTGATAATGGGAAAAATCCAAAGTAAAAAGAATGAAATTGGATATATGAAGATCATGTTCATTTGTTTCATAATTAACGATTTCCGTATTTCAAACCGTTTAAGTCTTTCTTCATACATCAAATTTTGAATTTCATAGTAAATCAAATCCTTTTCATCATCACCATTATCATTGTTTGTTTCTTCTCTTCTTGAATTGTTACCCTTTTGTTCTTTTTCAAATAACTTTTTAACCGGACCCATATATTTGGAAAAAAACCTATAAGAGTTAAAATAGAACAATCCACTTAGTGTTTTTTCCATAAACTCATCATCTGAATCATCCCCCCGTATTCTTGATCTAGCTCTATTTTGAAACATCTTAGAAAGTTTCCTAAATTCAATAGTCACATATAGGTAAATTGTAACATAAATAACCAAAATTACAAGATGAATAACGTGTCTTAGAGTCCACACAAACCACCATGGTGCTGTCCAAAGTCTGAAAAAAGACATATATAAAAATCCTTGATATGTGTCATGTATATAAAAGCTAATCGAAGATAACAAAATGGGGAAAAGAAATGATATAATTATAACTGAAAATCTGCAATTGTATAATCCATTTTCATCATCATCATCATTATCATCATTATTATAGCAATTATTATTATAGATATCGGTGGAATTATGTTCTATATGGAATACCTTCTTCATTACTTTCTTCAAATTGGTATTGAACATTAATAATGCCATGTGAATAGCAAACATGAAAATAATGATATCAGCACCTTCGACACTAAACACCGCCAACCATCCTAAACCAGTGATTTTGCTATAGCCCAATAGTTCATTTTTCAGAGCTAGTGTGTTCGCCGAAAACACCAAGATAACAACAGCCTTAACAAAGTCAAATAAGATAAGAATCAAAATGAGTTCATGTCTAAACGTGATTTTCTTCGGATTAATCATCAAATAGAAATAGAAGAAAATGAACCCTGAAACAATCGATGTGGAACCTGAAGAAAGTGCACATATTTTTATCTTTTTCAACTGTGCCCAAGATAGTTCTGTTGACACTAGATACGACTCCGACACATCGGACATGATGTTCGCCAAGGTAAAACTCAAACAAGATCTGTAAAAAGATGGCTATCGCCTAATAACTAGTTAATTAGAGCTACTGCAGTAATCATCGTATTACGTTTTTTAATTTCTAATTCTCTATTTTGGCTTTGTGCGGAAAATGAAAGTGAAAAGGTCCAAAATGGAAATCACATGAATCTGTTCTTCGTATTTTCTATTTTTACGTATTTTATACTTTTTTTTCCATTCATACATTATCCTTTCTCTGTGAATAATCAATACCACCCAATCCAATGTCGGATCACCAGTTAACTGTCCCGCTACATAGGAGGATGTCTTCAATGGCAACAACCAACACAGAAACGACATATGGATTTCTAGATTACTACGTGGATTCAAATGACGAAGACGAAGACGAAGACGAAGATCAAGGTGTAACGCAGGAGAATAATGACAACAGTAAGGATGACAATTCATTGATTTTCAACCCCGATCTTACGAATCCATCATTGAACCAATCAGCATTAACTGCACATAATGAAGCCAGGGAAGATCCTGCTGAAATACTGAACTCGGTTAACGAGGCCAGAAGTGAATTTGTTGAACTGCAGAAGAGAATCTCAAGCAACTTGTCAATAGCTGGCACAACACAAACATCATCAGCATCATTTATTCGTAAATCGAAGTCAAAATCCAAACTGAGATTTAAAAGTTCATCAATTGATCATACATCTGACTGTGATATCTATGGCTTCAAAAAGATAAATCATTACATTTCAAGTAAAGATTATAACGATTGGTGGAATGAATATTATCCATATTTAAAGCGTAGAAAGGTGAAATGGGTTAAATTTTTACAAAAAAATGGACTTTATCTAAAAGATTCAAACACGATACCTACTAAATTCCCATTGAAATCTGATGAAATGTCCAAATTTATTAAAAAGGGTATACCGGCGGAATGGAGAGGAAATGCATGGTTTTCATTTGTAGGAGGGTTTGAAAGAATGAAAGAAAATAATGGTTTATATGATGAACTGCTGAAGGAATCAATTGATCTAAGTAATGAAAACACTGATGCAATTGAAAAAGATTTACATAGAACTTTCCCCGACAATATCTATTTTAAGGCAATTGACAATGATTCCGAATCGCCAATGTTATCAACATTAAGAAGAGTTTTGAAAGTCTTCAGTTTATATAAACCTTCCATCGGATATTGTCAATCACTAAATTTTATAACTGGTTTATTATTATTATTCATGAGTGAGGAACAAACGTTTTGGATGCTAGTTATAATTACTGAAAAATTCTTACCAGGAGTACATGAGTCAAACCTAGAAGGACTAGCTATAAATCAAGGTATGCTTTTATTTTGCTTGAAACAGTATCTACCTGATGTTTGGAAAATTATGGTTGATAATGACAATGATGATATCAATAATAACAGTTCTGCTATTGATATGAATGATAATTCATATTTATTTTATTTACCAACATTAACATTTTGTACCACTAGTTGGTTTATGTCATTATTCATAGGAGTATTACCAATTGAAACAACTTTAAGGATTTGGGACATCATATTTTATGAAAACTCTAAGTCAATCTTCCAAATATCATTAGGCATATTCAAAATGTTAGATCCAGATTTAAGAAAATTTTATTGCAAAGCTCATGGATTACCAAATAATTCCAATTTATTATCATTATCGTTGCATAAATCTGAAAGTGACTTAGTCAATGGAAAACTAAGCAATAAGTCTAATACAAGTTTGAATGATACTAGTAGCAATTCTCATCATAAAGATTTCCTCTCCAGTGAATTATTTCAATTAATACAAAACACTCCGAAAAGGATAATTAACGTTAACTTATTTATTGATGAATGTTTTAGATCTGATTCTTCAAACTTTTACAATTTATCACAATCTGAAATCACCAGATGTAGAGATTTTGTGGTTTCTTCACGAGATCGTTACTTAAATTTAATCGAAAAAAGAAATCAATTGGGAATGTCTCCAAATGATCGCAGAGATCTACTTAAGCAAGAAAAAGAGTTGAATTTGAATAATTATAGTAATATAAATGTTTGGGATAAACGTGGGATTAATGGTTTAAATAATATCAATAATAATGGTCTAAAAACGGCATATTGGAATGTTGGTTTGAATAGACGTATTAAGAAAATATATAGTAAAGGTCAAGAATAATTAGGTGTTTTTTATATATAAAAATTTATTAATAAACATAGTAAATATCTAATGTAAAAATATAACAGAATCTGTGGTAGAACCGAAAAAGAAAAAAACAATAATTTTTTGATTAAACTCGTGATCTGATGAGAAAACAAAAATGAAAATGTGTTGAATACGTGAATTTTTCGTTGTCTGAAATCAGTTTGCTCTTGATTCCGGCAATACGAAACTATAAATAACAGCCTACAATGACTACCGAAGTCGAATTTGCCAACAAATTTATACAATTATTAGCGATCAATACGCCATCCCAAGAACTTGTAAGCTCGTTTAAGTTAAATGATGTTAAATCCATACCTAATAATTTCACATTTCCACCGTTAAAGAATCCATATATCAAGAAATCAGAAACTGTTGATGAAACAACAACTGATGAAATTGAAACTAACGTTGAAATTACCTTTAAATCTTTAAAGCAACCGAAATTTAATGTCAAATTGGTGTTGGATGTTACTTCAAATACAAACATTTTCCACGTAAAAGAATCACTATCAACATTACTCAAGAATGATGAAACCTTACAAATTGATGTTCATCCATCAGATATAAAGTTAATGATACGTATAAAATCAGTCAATGATTCGGAGTCACTTTATGAAATATTACAAAATTCAGGCAATATGTCATCAATTTGTTTCAATGTACTGATTTCTAAATTCAAACCAGTTGAGCAGGAACAAGAAAAGCCTAAACCTGAAGGCACCCAACAAGATGTTCCAACTATTAGTGTTGAATCTTGGAATAAAATTAATGATATTTTATATAATGATTTGAAGGATCAATCAAAGGTTAATAAGTTGATTGATATTCTAAAAAATTCTTTATAATTAATTAGTTATATTACGTGATATATAAAGTTAGTATTTGTTTTTTTATTTTATTTACATACCTGGCATACCTGGCATTGGCATACCTCTACCAGTTGGCATTTGAGGTGCACCACCTTGTGCATCATTTTCTTTATTTTGAATAGTTTCATCAATACTTAAAATCAAAACCGCAGCTTCGGTTGCACTTTGTAGTGCATTTATTTTAACAACTGATGGTTCCCAAACAAATTTTTCTAAATTATTTGCAATATTATCACTTTCTAAATCTAATCCATAATGAATTTCATTCTTTGCATGTACATTTCTTAATTTATTTAATAGTTCAATACCATCTAAACCTGCATTTTCACATAACTGTCTTGGAATAATTTCCAGGGCTTTGCCATAACTTTGAATAATTAATTGCTTTTTACCCTTAATTGAATGTGAATAATCTCTCAAGTACTTACTTAATTCCATTTCAATTGCACCACCCCCTGCAACAATTTGTTTATTCTTTAAAGCTCTTTTAACAATCATAATTGCATCATGTAATGAACGTTCAATTTCATCAATAATTTTTATTGATCCACCACGTAAAATTAATGTACATGTCTTAGCCAATGGACAACCACTAAAGATATTATAACGTTCACTACCAATTTGCAATTCTTCAAATTTATCACATGTACCTAAATCCGTCGATTCATTAATGTCATTAACACTTGTTAAAATAGATCCACCAACTGCTTTATTTGTACGTTCTAAATCATCAGTTGAAACTCTACCTGCACAAAATATACCTCTATCTGCAAAGAATTGTGTTGCTAAATCACCAATTGGTAATTTGGATAAAACAATATTACATCCACTTTCTGTAATCTTATTTAACTTATCCATTATAATTTGCCATTCTGCATCAACAATTTTTTGATAATCTTCAACTTTTTCAATTCTAACTTCTGCATTGTCCTTTTCGGCCTTTAGTTCTAATTCAACATTTAGTGATAAAATCTTTGGATTGCTGAATTTCTTTGGTTGTTGTTCAAAACCAGCATATGAAAATGTTTTCTTGAATCCGACACCATTAATATACAATGACTCCTCCATTGAACCACCAGGGATTTTTTTTATACCAATTAAGTTTTCATCTAAATCATCTCTATCTAAAGTTAAAACTGAGTCAACTACTAGTTTTGAATAAAATTCACCATTTTGTTGAATAATTTTACTATTCATTGCAGTTAATGCACATTTAATTAACATATCATATTCATCATCTAGCGATTTTTCTTCAAGGTTGATTTCTAATTCTTTAATTCTTCTAACAACTAGTGCACATGAATCTCTTAAGCCTTTAATAATTGAATTACTACTCATACCTTCTTCAATAAAAGGTTTACAATTTTTCAATATTTCACTTGCTAATAAACAAACACTTGTTGTACCATCACCAATTTCACAATCTTGCGATCTACTAATATCGACTAGGATTTTAGCCGCAGGATGAACAACATCTAATTTCTTTAAGATGGTTGCACCATCATTAGTTATAGTTGTTTTACCATCTCCACCAACTAATAATAAGTCACTACCAAAAGGACCAAGTGTTGATTTCAATGTATCTTGGATAGCTAAACAAGCATTAATGTTGGAAATAATTTGGCCACGACCTTGAGAACAATCTGTACCTTCTTTAAGAACAACAATGGTTGGTGTTTGTCTGTATGCCATGATTGATAGGGGTTTTTTTCCTGGATGGCAAAAAAAAAATGATATAGAAATACACCTACTAAGAAACAAATTTGAAATATTCATGAAAAGAAATTGAAATTTCTCGACGTTCAAAATATGATGTGAAAATCAAATTTAAAATTTTAAAGATGCTACTTTTTTTTCAAGAATTCTATTCAATTAAATAATAATATAATGTATAAGATATACTAAGGGTTGGACAATAACCCGGATAAACATTTATTTACACGTTCCATACACTCACTACACCATCTGAGCGTCCTTCAACAAGATAGTTCCCATAAAATGCCATATCATTTGCAACATTTGTTGTTGGATTGTTATTGTCATCAGCTTGAACTTCAGTTTTATTTCCATGTTCTAGGGTATCGCCACCTAAAACCCAATGATTCTGTTCTGTTCTATCGTAAATATGAATACCACACTCGTTTTCTGTAACACTTACAATTTTTAAATCATCGAACATGATTTTTTTGATTGGATTCTCATAACTGAATGAATCTAATAATCCACCAGTACGTAAATCCCAAATACGTACGCTTCTATCTGCACTACCTGTAATTAAGTTAAAATTTTTATCAAATTGAAGCGTTGTTATTGCACCTGTATGACCAAATAGCTGTCTAATAACTTCACCACTTCTTAAATCCCATAAACGGACAATACCATCATTACTACCACTTGCTAATGCGGCATCAAATACTTGTAAACTTGAAATGTAAGGATACATTGTACCATTATCAATTACTGTCGAGCTAGGTTTGTTGTCATTATTATTGGTACTACTAGAGCTTCCAAAATTAATTGTAGAATTTGCCATAGATGAAGCCCATAATACATCAATAGTTTGTAATATATGTCCTGTTTTCAAATCCCATTGTCTGATGGTTTTATCATTCGAACCACTGACCAATTCACCATTGTTATAGCTTAACGCGGTAACCAAATCAACATGTCCTTCAAAACTATTTAATAATGGAGTTTCTTCTGTTGGATTATTGTTATCAAAATAATTTAAATCCCACATTTTAACTGTAGCATCCATACTACCAGTAAATGCCAAATCATTATTAATTGAAACACAGTCAACAAATGAATAATGTCCTTCCAGTAATCCAATACATTTATACCTATTCATGTCCCAGACTCTAACTGTATTATCCATTGAACATGTTACCAATTTACCATATGGTTCATCAAAAGCAAGACAATTAATTGACTCTGGATGTGCATGGAATTCATGAATTTGTTGACCTGATTTGAAATTTCTTGTTGTTGATGTGACTCTAGTGTATGCACTATTGTCATCTTCCATATATACAGTGACATAATCATCATCATTTTCGGGGGAATTGACTTTAGTACTTCCGCTGATTGAAGTATTTGGCGTTTTTCCTTTTGGTTTATATTTTGAATTTCTTTTTTTTACATCGATTTCCTCATTAATTTGATCATTATTTATGTTATCATTGACATGTTTATTATTTTTATCGTCAATATCATCATTTTCAGGTATATTCACATCTTTAATAAATTCCAACCTTTCCTTAATTTCCAACAAATGATTTTCTAATTCAACTTCATTCTTTTCATAGAAATCAACATTATCCGATATTTCCTTCCTTCTTAAAAAGAGTCTATCAATTTTTGAATCTATTTCGGCAATTTCACTTTTTCCTAAACCTTTACGAATTTCCAGTAAATCAAGATGATAATTTATATCTGATGTAAGATTCAACAAAACTTTGTGATTTTGACATGAATTAATCTTTTCGGTTGTAATGTTTTCTAATTTACTTAACTTTGGTGCACCAGTTATAAATGGCTTTGAGCTTGAATTATTACCATCTTTGATCAGCTTACCTGATACGCTCTTAATATTCTTAATAGTTTCATCAACTTCAGGTAATACTGCAGTAAACCCCTGAAATAAAGAAAATGGAACTTCACTAGTTGTATCTGTACTTACACTTCTTGTGCTTTCATTATCTAGTTCAGGTATATCTTTAAGCATATCATTTGAAAGCACATTAAAATCCTTCTTTTTTTTGCCATTATCTGTAAAATTGGATCTTTTTAAGTTTTTAGCAACACGAAGTGTCTCTCCATGTTTGGCCAATAAACTAATTAGTCCATTTTGACTACTACTTTGATCAACTAGTATCTTAGAAGTGCTGTTTTCTTTTTGAGAATCGAATGTTGATGTGAATGTTCTATTTTTTTGTAGTATATCGTTAATTGTATAATTATTGGCCGCTGAGTTGACCAACACTGATGCTGTTGTTGCTAATTTGGCCAGATCCGTGTTGATGTTTTCCATTATGGTCCTTTGTGCTTAGTATACTGACTATCCGGCCTGTGACCCCACCAACCGACCAAGTTCAAATGCAAATATTATGTGCAAATCAAAGTGTCTCTTTCTCAACATGAAAAATTGATTTTTCAGGATTAGCACTTCCCCAGATAGTGAAAAGTAAATGGTCAAATATTTAACATGTTAACATTTATATATAGTACAAAATCTAGTCTATTCCCTCCATCTAATAAACACTTCATCAGTACGGAAAGTTTGTGTACAAACACTATCTTCAATAGGACATTCACCACCCATGCGATATTCCATTAATCCCGCTTGTGCAATCATTACACCATTATCAATACAAAATCTTTCATCTGTAGCATAGACATAACCTGCACGATCTCTAGCCATTATTGCCATCATTTCTTGTAATCTTTCATTACACCCAACACCACCGACAATTAACACTTGCTTTGAATTAACGTGGGCCATTGCACGTTCAGTAATTTCAACAAGCATGGCAAATAAACACTCTTGTAACGAATAGCATAGATCTTCAACCTTTTCAGTTTTACGACGTGCTATTTCTTCAATATTTTCCAAAATACCACTCATACTTAAATCCATCCCTTTAACGGTATATGGTAATTCAATAAACTTTTTACCCTTCTTAGCCAACTGTTCAATATTGTAACCAGGCGATGGAGCGTTTGAAATTTTTAAAACTCTTGCAAATCTATCAAGACAATTACCAACAGCAATATCTAAAGTTTCACCAAAAATTCGATACCTTTGTCTACTATATGCAATAACTTGTGTATTACCTCCACTAACATATAAAACAACAGGGTTATTAGCACCGGTAACTTCTCTACCCATTTCAATATGACCAATACAATGATTAACACCTATCAACGGTATTTCCCACATCAAACTTAGTGCTCTTGCTGCGACAACAACACTTTGTAAAGGTGCACCCATACCTGGACCTTGAGTGAAACAAATGCAATTAATTTCATTAATCAAGACACCAGCCTCGTCAATAGCACGTTTAACTAATCGCACAACCCAATTACGATGGTGTCTGGCTGTATCTCGAGGCATGAATCCTTGTCCTGGTGGTGCATTGTATGTATCTCTGATATTACTCAATATAATTGTACGGTTTTGTTTGATAGATGGATTTCCAATTGGTTGCTTGATAATTCCTATACCCAATTTATTCGCAGATCCTTCCATTCCTATAGCAATATACCATTTCTGGCCTGGTTTGGCCCT